>JAOPHQ010000330.1:0-47500 GCA_030340625.1 Merluccius polli | reverse complement strand
GTTACAACTACATGTTAGCAACAAGAAACTAATACCTTGAAGAGAACAGAATGGAAATTTGGGGGATGCTCCTTATTCCAGTTTTACTGGCAGGTAGGATTTTAAAGCACGATAACACATTACTGCAAACTTTAACACATTTTTTTGTATAAGTGTATAGGAGTATTGATGTGTTAGTTATTTGTTCTCTTTCTCACCCTCTCTATCTATCTATCTATCTATCTGTCTGTCTGTCTGTCTGTCTGTCTGTCTCTCTCTCTTTCTCTCTTTCTCTCTCTCTCTCTCTCTCTCTCTCTCTCTCTCTCTCTCTCTCTACTTCCCAGTGACAGTCATGTCCCCGGACTGTACGATCTATGATGAACCACCAAAACGGATCACGGTTCCTCTTGGTTCCTCTCTGACTCTGAACTGCAGTGTTATATGTGAATGTAGTACATTATGCCAACTTAAGGTGAGCTGGTATTTCACTGCCAATGGCTCAGAAAAAGCAGCCAGTGTCTTCAATAAATCCTCTGAGGAAAAAATGTGGTGCAATTACACCCTGACAAATATACAACACAAGGACAGCGGACGGTACCATTGCAAAGTCGTTAAGGATTTGCCTACGTTCTTGGAAATATCTAGCAATGGAACAGAAGTTGTTATCGGTAAGTGGTAACTTAAAAGTACATACGCCTACAATTAAATTAATTATATATATATATATATATATATATATATATATATATATATATATATATATATATATATATATATATATATATATATGTGTGTGTGTGTGTGGGGGGGGGGTTGTGGGGGATTTATTTAATTGTGTTCGAACAAGAACAATAAAATAAAAATATTTCTCATAACAGCAGATACTGACAAGGAAGACACACCAACTGCATACCCAGTGGGCTTGGTGTGTATGTGTGTGTGTGTGTGTGTATGTGTGTGGTTGATATATTTAATTGTGTCTCTGTCATAACAACAGATACCACCATGGAAGATTCACCAAAAGGTACAGTGAGTGACTGTGTGTGTGTGTGTGTGTGTGTGTGTGTGTGTGTGTGTGGGGGGGGGGGGGGGGGGGGTTATACATTACTTCATATATTGTCAGTTGAAAACTCTCAGTATGCTGTGTATGGACCTAAAGTAAATCACACATGTTTGCACAAACTGTGTATCTGTATACAGTTTAATCATCTTACTGTTACTTGTAGAACAAAGTACAAATGTTGAAAGTTATGCTATTCTAATTTGGGGGGAAAAGTTTTAATGTTCCTAAAAAGAACGCCCAGCCAACTTTTATATTACAACTGTCACTTAGCACTATTGACAATAAAGTAACAAATAATCAACTTGATTTTCTCTGTTCCACAGTGGCTGAACCTAAATATGTGTTTGATCAGAGCATGTGGTTCCTCATCATTTCTGGAACCGCTGTGTTCATCCTTATTGTGCTGATAGTGCTGATCTGTGGTTTACAGAGAATAGGGCAATGGCAAAAAGGTATCTGTCATCCTTTTAATCTAAGTCAAATTCTTGCAAACCTGCAAACCTTCTTGACGGTGACAGTCTCAAAGACAACTCTCTCTCAGGCTGATATTCAAAGGACACAGTCAGATGAACACAAAACTCACTGCACCTTCCTCAAAAGTGGAATGTAATTGGAAAAATAACACATATAAAGACAGACAGACAGACAGACAGACAGACATTATTTTGGCACTACATAGTTTGATGAGTAGCCAACCGTGAATGTGGTTTCTGAAGAGCAGGCACTATTTCCTTTGTTTTAGGAGGAGGAGACGAGAAGGACAAGCAGCCCGGAAATGGAAAGCATCCAGCAACCTGAAATATAGGAACTTAATGTTTTGCTCTTTTTTTGGCATTGGATTCACATTTTGGTTATTTTTGGTGCAATCACATTTTATAATATTGTGCTTACTTAATTTGGCTGTTGTGTGTGTCGTTTAAATGGGCCTATGTTTTCTACGCTGCACTGGGTTAAAATGTTATGTTCACGTTGATGATCTTTTACCACCAGAGGGCATGAGCCTGACAATTTACATATGAATAATTATGAATAAATTCAAATATGTCTAATATGTCTAATGTCTCAAAACGTTTGTGTTTTTTTTAACTTAATATTATGCTTGGTAATGTAGGCCTAATATTTGTATTGATTTTGTTTGCACTGTGCCCTAGATGTACATGGCAGCTATTTCGAAATAGGCCTATTAAATAAACTTGACCAGTTGGATAACTGAGAAGGAGGTATGATACATATATTGCTGGTATATATTGCTGATGCCCCCCCCCCCCCCCCCCAAAAAAAAGAGATTAGTAGCCTATAGTAAGCTAAAGATTTATTAGATGTTTTATATTATATTTATTTTTGTTATTATTTAGATGTATAAAAAAAAAAGAGGAAATTTCATCAGGATTATTGTTGCTTTTTAATTGAATTTCTCACTTAATTTCATTTATTCGTTTAATTGTGCATTTAATGGGACTGTGTTGAAGCCGACGGTGACGCGTCACGTGACCCCAGACCCCCCCCCCCCCCCCCCCCCCCCCCCCCCCCCCCCCTCCAGGTACCGCTGGGCGAGCAGAGCCAACGGTTGAGCGGCGGCTAGCAGGTGGGAGCAGGCGTTAATGGTGGTAAGTACGGCTTTTAACGTTTGGTGGCGGTGGTGTTGCTTATCGGACGCCATTCACGCCCATAAGCTCTTAGTGTTGCTTGTTCCGAGGAGCTGGTCGGGGTTGGACGGGGACCGGCGGTCCGTAGCGGTTGGTTGCCATAGGTGCGTACTAGTAGTAGTAGTAGTAGTAGTAGTAGTATGGCTCCGCGTCCATGGCGTCGGTTCTGTCTTATCTGTCCTTACGGTGGTGGACCTCACTGGGGAGGCTGGTGAAACTTAAGTACCGCTCGGTTTCACAGGTGGGTTTACCGTCGGTGACACCGACACTCCGGTGGGAGTCCGGTCCGGTCCCGACTTGCTGGTCCGGTCCGTTCCCGACTTGCCGAATCTGTTGGTTTTTCTACCTTTTAAAAAAAATGACATAGCAGCCTATTCCAGTTCACACATCCAGATTGAATCAATAGTCTACATTTTAACGGACAGCACGAAGACATAACTTGTAAAAAAACAAAAAACAAAAAACAAAAAAAAATAGAAAAACAAATACAAAATAAAGTAAAATCAATATAATTGTATTTTCCAAAGCATAACAGTATTATGATTTGCATGACGGGGCTTACATGTTGTGTGAAGGATCAGTGGAAGACGTTCACTGATCTGCTTTGTGTTTGTGTGAACCACGACCAAACTGTTAGTGACAGTAAGCCTTCATTTAAACTCAGGTGTCTGCAGCTATACCACGTGGTACAGGTGCAGGTATGGGTGCAGTCTTATTTTGTTGTTTTAACTGCACAAAGCAAAGACAATGATGACAATGATGACAATCAAGGTTGAGCCCAGTTCTCCTTTGTGTCCCAAAGCCCCTAGGACATCACTTTGTGGGTATTATATGTGTGTCATATGTGTGCATGTGTTTTGAGACAGACGTGTCTCAATGTTAAGAAGAAGAAGAGAGAGAGAGAAGAAAAAGATTTTGAAAAGTCCATGATCCTATTTTGAAATCATTTTCTTGTTGTTGTTGCATTATATAATAGCCACTGGGACTGGCCTGGGAACAACATAGCTGTTGAGCTGGTTCCCCCTATCTCACACATCACCAAAACAAAATATGTCAAGTTAATGTCACCCCTTTGAACAACAGAAGGATGTACTTTAGACTACCTGCACTTAGAAAAACACAACACTGCTGCTGAACTGGATTGCTTTCCACTCTTCCAGTCTTTCACAACAAGTCCATAACCGTCGCACGAGGGAGTGTCCGGTGGGAACGCGCTGCAGCAACCAGCTTTCTGCCGACGCTCCACTGCACTTCTACACGTTGCCTGCCACCGGGTTGGGCCTGGGTTTGCCGGTTTCCAGACCGACGAGATCACGGTCAGTCAGGTCAGTCATTGCATGCGAGGCAGTTGGCCATTTTGTGTAGTCAAACAAGCCAAAACAACTGATCCTTGTGTAGTTAGCCGGCTGACGAGCAGCCTTGGTTTTCTGTCAGCCAGCAGCAGCCCCTCGGGTTAATCAGTTCTGGAAGTGCCATTCCACAGCACAGTGCAGACCTACTGCACATTAGTCTAGTACACAGTTCAAGGCACTTCCTAGGTGTGTGTGTGTGTGTGGCTGTGTGGAGTAAGTGTCTCTGACTTTGCACTGGAGAGCAAGCTGTGGTTTTCTGTGCATGCTTCAGACGACAAAAAATGGTAGCAGGTAACGGCAAACGTTTATGCTCCATATAGATAACACATGTAGTTTCGTTGCCGTCTCGCCCCAGAAACCGACGGTTAGAGGAGAGTAGAAGGTCTGAGCCGGTGAACGTTTATAACTACGCTTCTTCATCCAGCGTCATCCACTAATCTTAGCCGTAAAGTGGCCAAGATTAGTGCTTCCTTGATATTCCTGTCGGTGTGGTTTGTTCATAGCCACATGTGCAAACTGTTGGGAGCAGAGGCTCCTGTATTTATGTGGAGACGCCACAGCATATACTGGGCAACCGAGTACTACTACTAGTACCACTACTACTACTACTACTACTAAAACAATGCAAGCAAAGTATTTAATGTAATTATTTATAGGCAAATATATACAATTTGCATATTCATTTGAAACGGGAGAGTTCAGGAGGGATTTGAATAACTGACTCACTGGGAAATGTCAGCTAGATTTACATTGTGTGTGTGTGTGTGTGTGTGTGTGTGTGTGTGTGTGTGTGTGTGTGTGTGTGTGTGTGTGTGTGTGTGTGTGTGTGTGTGTGTGTGTGTGTGTGTGTGTGTGTGTGTGTGTGTGTGTGTGTGTGGAGCAGGTTTTGCTGGCTGTACTGGAGATGGTATTGTTTTTCTTTTGAAGACACTTGGATTTTAAACTACTTTGTTGCATGCAGAAGAGGTCCATTGTACCAGATTAAGCTACTAGCTGACTTCCATCTGCAGTTCCACATACAAGATATACAGTAAGTACGTGCTTGCTGTGTGCTGCCCCGCATTGATACTTCAAACTCCGGCCAAAATGTGTCTTAACACACAGCCATGCATGCTTTAACCCCTGGCCATTTCTATAAACTAAAGTGAAGATAACAAAATAGTGAATAAAATATAGCCTATACGCATAGGGCCTCATTAAATACAGTCGTGAGTCAAAACACACACACTTTATTTATACAGCAGTGCATCGTACTTTAGATAGGAACTCTTACCTGCGACATTGACAACTATGTCAACAAAGTATATATATATATATATATATATATATATACTAAAATATATTGCCCTGTTTCCAACTTCTTCTTTACATCAGCATCAGCCATTTTTTTGTTGTTTTTTGTTTGTGTGTGAGACAGTGAGAGCAAATGACCCGCTAATTATAATGTTTTTAAATGTAATGTTTTTCTAATTATTCTTATATTGTATTAGAATTATTCTAAATCTCAACATTTTCATTTGTCCAAGCCCGGTGGGTTGGGTCGGGTCGGGCCCAATCGGCTTCGGGCTGAGAATCACAACTCTACTGTGAACAACAACAACACCAACCTGTAGTCCCTCCCACCAGCTGTAGTAGTGTTCAACACACACGCATACCCTCCCTCCCTCACCCTCCCTCACCCTCTGTCTCGCAGTGGGGCCTGAGGGGAGAAACGTGCTGTGGCTTGTCTCCCACTGTGTCAAGTAACGACAGGAAAAAGAGGACATGGCAGTTGGTTGCAAAACTAAAAAAAAAACTGCTTGGAGGGATTCTCCTTTTTTCTCTCCGTTCCTTTCTCCCTGTGGGAGTCTTGGAGCGGCATCAGTAGAGCAGAGACGACCTGGCTCTGTCACTACTGAAGCACTGGGGATTATGTAAATCCCACGGCCGGCCTGGATTTAAATGTAACACGTTGAACGCACAGGTTGACTGTGCTGAAGTAGGTCATTCTTTTGTGGTTTTGTAGGTTGTTTTTTTTTTTGGTGACTTGCGTACAAGTTTCATCAAGATATATGCGGAGCCGCCTGCTTTCTCCATTATTCTGAGTAGTGTGATGTTTGGGTGTTGGCTGTTAATGAAGAGTGCTGGCGCAGATTCTGCCTTGTTAGAGCACAAGGACAAAGGTGTTAAGGATAACTAGGCAGCTCCAGCTTTATGTTATCAGTGTGATTTGTCTGCATGCCCAAACCTGAAATCCCCCGCCCCCCCCCCCCCCCCCCCCCCCCCGCCTCTCAAAGCTAAGCTCAGAGGAAGCAGGGAGGAAGCGGGAGAGGGGGGCAGAGAGAGAGAAAGGAAGAGAGAGAGTTAACGACGGGGGGAGAGAGTTAGAGAGAAGGCAGGGGAAGTGGGTAGAATGGCACTTGGATATATCTGCTGACCAGGGTCCAAAATTAACTTTAGAGTTGTCTCTTTACCTAACAGTGGAAAACATCTGCCAGCCAAGCAAATCTATCAGCAATTGGCTGGTGGCAGTGCATTTTGGATCCTGCTGCTGACTTTTTAAAATAACTTGCAGTTCATGTCTACGTTGCCAAATTATTCTGTTGATGTACTTAATTACTTGTACGTTAAATTTAGCCTGTTTTTTTTGCAACCATGCATAATTCATAAGGAAATTAGCAAGGTTCATGCTCACCTCTTAGCACTGCTTTTCCTGTCCTCACTCTTTCGCCATCAGCCACTGTTCATGTGAAGCTCCTCTGCTTGCTTGGAAGAACCGAATAGCAAGTTATAGCTTTTATTATAGTGAGTGTTCTCAACACAGTGAGAAATCAATGTTGCTAAAACTTTTTTAATGTATAATTATATTGTTATCATATTGTTACATGATTCATCTATCAGATGCATTGGGGTTCGAACACAGAACCTTTTGGCTGGGAGTCAGACCACCCCTAAACACTACAGATTATCCTGCCCTCAACTGCTACATAATATAGTAATATTAATACTACTTTTCTTTCTCTCTCTCATGTTTCCTATTGCCGGGAGAAGTGGACCAGTGATAACGACGTCGTATAGCGTCTTCCACCAGTAGCTGCGGCAGCATGGCTTCTGTACCAAACCACAGACAAGACAGAGGTGTCACGTTGTCATCGAGTTGGAGGCTGACACCGACCTAGCCACAGTTTTCCACAAAGGACATTGTCTTCATTGTGCTCATGTAACCTGAACTGAATTGAATCCAATTGAACACTTTTTTATTAAATGGTATGAAATTTAAAAAAAACCTGCACCTTGCCACAACTGTCAAGCGAGATAAATCGAGAGAAACTGACATAAACTTGGACAGCATGGATCATGCCCCGGGCAGTGATGTCACAACACTGTAAATGAGAAGACAGATTGGATTTTCTGTCTGCGCTGAATCATCATCATCATCATCATCATCATCATCATCATCATCATCATCATCATCATCATCATCATCATCATCATCATCATCATCATCATCATCATCATCATCATCATCATCATCATCATTATTTATTACCACAGTGCCCCCCATGCCACCATGCCCAGCCTCTGATTGGCTGTGTTGTGATTTGGTGGGCGGGCAGGGCACTACAGCTCTTACCCGGTTGAATTGGTGCGGAGGACTTTGAGCCATGTCTCCGCCTCTCTGTGGCCGGAGCGTTCGCTTTGCTCCGCCCTTGTTTCTCCTGTTGTCGCTGGGAGCACTGGGCGCACAGTACTGTGTTCCACGGAAAACCTTCCCCTATCAGCGTAAGTCTGCCCTCCCTATCGCTTAGTGGGAATAATATTTGTACATGCATTTAAATTACACTTTTCAAGTAATACACCCAGGATCTATATACTTAGAGATTAGTTTTCTAAGTTTGCTTGTTTGTGGGACATGTAAAAATAAGCCACACTAAACCACACTACAGTAGTTTGGTTTGGATATGTCAAATTATATTTAGGATGCATATTTACCTCCCAAAAGAATATTGCCATTGCCTTTGGGTGCATAGCAATCAAGCAAAACAATGCATGTCTTTATTTATTCAGTGGTCGCCACTGCCTCTAATGTGATCCTGTGATGTGATCCTGATCTGTCCTCCTGCAGATGAGGAGCTGAGGTTGTTCAGAGAAGAGGGCATCTGGAACTACTCCACCATGCTGCTGAGGGAGGACCAGGGTGTCTTGCTGCTGGGAGCCAGGGAGGCCATCTACGCCCTGGACATCCACAACATCACCAGCAAGAAGGCCGCCGTAAGAGCCCTCCACACACTATGAAACACTCTCTGGTCCCCTAAAGTGAATGCAGCCCTGTTCGGTGTGGATTCATTATAACTTGGTGTTGAAAGTGTCAATCTTGGAGATGATCGTATTGCTGTGTATAGTATTATAGGCTGACGTATGGAGAAAAAAAAAGGTGGCCGATGAAACTTTTAAACAAAAACAGTGGCCGCAAACAGTTTGTACCACATCCACCCAGAACTACCACTTAAATGAAAGACACTAAGCTGCTACTCAGCAAAGCAGCTACCTGCTATCATAACTGACAATGACTTGTGGCTCAATCATTGACTTATCTGTAATACCAAAAATGCAACCAATTTTTGTAATTATTATAAATTAGTAAAGTACAAAAACGATTTGTTACAACAAAGATTTCAACACATTGCTGACAACAGCGGTACAAGACACTGTTGATCAGCCCAGTCGGTTGTGCAGGACATCCTATTGTTTGTGCAGGCAGCACACGCGTGTGAATGCGTGGGGAGTTTGTAATAGTAGCTGGTGCTGTTTTCTGAGGATGGAATGTAAACGAGGATATCAGCGATGCGCACGTATGACCACATCTGAAGAGCATGTGTTGTCTTAATACAGTAGCTGGTAGGTCCTGTCACGGCCCACAGACTTGCCTTTGGTCTCTCTCTCTCTCTCTCTCTTTCTCTCTTTCTCTCTTTCTCTTTCTCTCTCTCTCTCTCTCAGATAGGGGTGCTGTTGTGGGTAAACAATACTCTTCTCTCTCGCTCTACAGCTTTACTGGCGGGTGACCGAGCAGAAACAGAAAGACTGTACCTACAAAGGGAAACTATTTGAGGTTTGTAAACAGACGTTCTTTGGAAAGAACAAAAAAATATTGCCACAAAAAACAAAAAAAACCTGTTCGTACCTGATATGCATGTTGAGGGTTGGGTTTGGCAGGGCCAATAGTTGCTCCTCCAGTGCAATCTTGCCCTGTGTATTTATAAATGATACACGTGGGAGGGTTTCACACACATAGTGTTCTTTTAAAGGGGATGACTGGAGCGCTAGCTTAATACAGATTCTCACTGAATGTCCGAAAAAAGGCACAGGATGAAACGACACACACACACACACACACAGACTCGAGACAGCTTTGACCCACCGGTCACTGAACTCAGATCCGAGGAGCCGGTGCAGATTGTGTTTACCTCTGTCTGTGTGTGTATGTGTTTGTCATTCACTGGCCTGAGCTGACTGATATCTGAACCCCAGTGCTCTGCTCACTGTATCCTCTGTGTGCAGGTGGATTGTCGGAACTACATCCAGACCCTCCACAAAGTAAACGACACCACCATGTATGTGTGTGGGACAAACGCCTTCAGCCCCGTCTGTGATTATATGGTAGGTGTGATATTTAGGCCACTGGTGGGGCGCTTGTCTCTTTCTTTTTTTCACTTTTTCCTTTATTTCTTTTCATTTGTCCTCCCTTTCTTTCTTTGCTTCTATCTTTTTTCCATTTTCTTTTCTTTCTTTCTTTCTTTTTTTCTAAATCTTTTTTTCCTTCTTTCTTTCTTTCTTTCTTTCTTTCTTTTCTTTCTTTTCTTTGTATTTTACATTTCCCTACATCTCCTGCATATACATACAGCGAGATGAGTGCTTGGCTAATAGTAGGCCTACCCGCATGTTACAGTCACACACGGTTGTTCTGCCCTGACAGTCGTACTCTGACGGACGGCTGGTTCTGCATGGACGGCAGGAAGAGGGAAAGGGGAAGTGTCCTTTTGATCCTTTCCACAGATACTCCTCCCTAATGGTCGGTGAGTGTGCCACTTTATCTACTCTAGCACCACCACCACTACTACTGCTGCTACTGCTGCAGGAACAAGGAAGCAGCAGCACAGCCACACACCGTCCAAAGTCCAAAGTGCACAAATGGCAGAAAAACATGTTAAGCACGTTAAACAAAAACGCGAGCTTGCCCACAGACACACGCACACGCGGCCATTTCATTGTATATCTCCTACCTATTTTGTGTTTTTAATTTTCAGACAACATAATTGAGACAATTATTTGTTTTCAAAGTAGGTTGTAAATGGGTTTCTCCACCCAAGCTGAAATGTGTGTATCTACCACCACCATTCGTGTTCACATTCATGGAGTATTTCTTTAAAAAAGAAAACATTTCAGTACTAACTGTACTTGACTTCTGTCCCTGTTTCCTGTCTGCCAGGAAGTGACCTGTATTCTGCTACATTCATCAACTTCTTGGGGTCTGAGCCGGTGGTACTGCGCAGCTCGAACACGGCTGTGCGTACAGAGTTTAAAAGCTCTTGGCTTAATGGTGAGGGCAGGGTTTTATATCTTTTCTTTAATTATCTGACAGTATGACTGTGTAGTTGGCGAGTTTTGTTGTTCATGACTCACTTATAATAACACTTGAACATGTACACCAGGGCTGCACGATTATGACCCAATATTGTGATTGCGATTAATCATTGCGATAAACAGATTATCGAATCAATTCGTATTTCTGTAGTGCCTACTAAAGAAGAAGTTGTAACGGCTTGTAATTTGATTTTAATGTAACAGGTGTACAGAACCTGATGTTTATGTTTTAAAATGTACTAATACATTTTTGGGGAATAAATCAATTTCACAATTAGCTAATTGCGGAGGCCGAAATTGGGATTTGGATTAGCGTGCAATTTAGCTAACAGATACAGGACTGCGTGTGAAAGCACCCATTCCATTGCATCCACTTTGATCCATTTGTAATAGAGCCCACCTTCATCTCCATGGAGCATGTTCCCGAGAGTGTGGACAGCGAGGAGGGCGATGACGATAAGGTGTACCTGTTCTTCAGTGAGAACGCCATGGAGTACGACTTCTACAGCAAGCTCACCGTGTCGCGGGTGGCACGTGTCTGCAAGGTACGTCGAATGACACAAACACCCAGCCACACCCCATCGACGGTCAGTGTCAGGTTGTCAGGTTTGTATTGTACTATTTCAGGTCACAGGTGTATTTATATGGGAATGTATTACTAATATTGGTTTCACAGTCCTTCACTTACATGATTATTTGATGACACTGCAGTAGAAGATATCCCTGAAAAAAGGCAAAGGGTGCAATGGATGCTGCTTGTACAACATACGGCAATATACATTAACCAGCTGTAGCAAAAACAATAATAATCTTCTATTGTTTAATTCTGTGGTTCAGTTGAAATCAGGCCATGGCCCCTCTAAACCTGACCCGACACTGTGTTTATTGGTCAGACAACTGCAGTAATAAAAACAGCACAACTCCTCGGCCAGTATTATTAACGAGTGTGCTTTCCAGGAGGATATGGGCGGCCAGCGGACGTTGCAGAGGAAATGGACATCCTTCGTAAAAGCCCGTCTGGACTGTTCCCTGCCCGAGCCCAGTCTACCTCCTATTGTCCAAGATGTCTTCCTGCTCAAACACCAGAACTGGAGGAGGAGCGTCTTCTACGCCGTGTTCACGCCCCAGTCGTGAGTACAGCCGGTCTCTGTCTCTGTCTCCGTCTCTGTCTGTCTCTGTCTCTCTCTTCAGGGTCTTTACGTGTAGCTGTTAATGTTGGTGGTCAGTCTTGGAAGATGACAAGAGAGTCCATGATACAGAGTCTTAAATTCACTATGAAATGAATGTATTAATTTGTCATATTGTTCACCTATTCAACATGTTATGGCTCTTTAAAAACAGTATTTAAATCCACGGAGCTGGGATTCTTTTTGACAGCTTAATATTTAAATTGATTATATTGACACTTGTTTGACCTTTTTCTCCTCATCATAAAAGAACAAGGAAGCAAACAGTGTATCCAAAGTCCAAAGTGAAACCAAAACAGATTTAGCTATCTATATGCATGCTTTATTTATTTATTTTATAAATTATCTATGGAGATGAAAAAAAAGCTCACATTGTTGGAAAAACACAGGAGTACTTCTCTGATTAACTTATCTGCAGCAATTGATACGTAATGACTACACATGTAACAAATGCTTGCCTCTGAATACAATTTGCATGTGGGGTTTTTCTGTTTGATTTCACCAGAGGATCGTCGCGCATGTCGGCGGTGTGTGCCTACAGTGTAGTGGCCATCAGGGAGGTTTTCAACGAGGGCAAGTTCAAGACCCCCGTTGCCGTGGAGACGTCTCATGTCAAGTGGGTGATGTACAGTGGGGAGCTGCCAGTCCCAAGACCGGGAGCTGTGAGTTCATTATTTGATTGATTTATTGCTGATTGATTTATGAATTACATTATGAACATTACTTCATTGATTTTGATGATTACTTGGTGGTCCAGTGGTCCATATTATGCACATGATTTTTATGTTTTTTTAGTTTATTATTTTATTTTCATTTTAGCCTTTTTTATTTGTGCATATCTTTATATCCAATCAAATAATGTATTCAACATGCACCTAAATCAAATCTAATATAAAATAAAACAAATATATACATACAATTTGACGTGTGAATGCAGTACAAAAAAATATCCACCTTCCTTGCTGCCGTTTTCAGTGCATCAGCAACGAGGCGCGGAAGGTGGGGATGAGGACGTCCCTGGACCTCCCCGACAAGACCCTGCAGTTCATCCGGGACCGGCCCCTCATGGACGAGGCCATACGCCCGCTGACCGGCGGTCCGCTGCTGGTCACCCAGGGCTCCGCCCTGACCCGCATCGTCGTGGACAACGTCCTGGCGCTGGACGGACAAGTGTACCCAGTCATGTTTATCGGCACAGGTACAATCAGCGCTGGTTGTTGTAGTTAGCGGTGGCAGTGTAGTAATGTTGACATATTAGGCAGGGTGGATGGATGTTTGAGGGCTCTTCAAGGATTTTGTTCTTTTGTTTACCCAATGTTATTGAGAAGAATACACCACACAAAATGTATAGTCTAATTATAGACTAAAATAATACTCTCAGTGCCTGGAAAGCTATAATCCAGCTGTAATCCAGCTGGAGCTGTTTGCTCAACATTTAAGAGTGAGACATGTTTGTTCGTGGTAGAATTTCACAAGAAGGCAATTGGGCAACACACGTCATTAGGACTGAGCATATCTAAGATTTTTTGATGCCATTTAATATTAGTCCCCCCATTTGGGAGGTCTATTCTCCACAAAGGGAAAGGAGTGAAATCTTTTTCTTCCAATAATTCTCGGCCTCCAGTGGTGAATAATTGATTCACTCACTTTTGTTTTTTGGGTGGTGTATTCCTGTTTGGATCACATTTTTAATTCTAATTTTCATGTTAAATTATATCACGCATTGCAATTACCTCTGAAACACTTTGCAAGGTCTTCAGAAAAGGGAATTAAATAAAAAAAGACTATACATATATGTTGTGTAGTATGTATACTATTTTGGTCACTATGAGTGATGTAGTGCTCTGTTGTCTTTAGAAAATGGCTACGTCCAAAAGGCTGTAAACTACGCAGGGGAGATGTTGGTAATAGAGGAGGTCCAGCTGTACGAAGACCCTCAGCCTATCAGGACTCTGCGCCTCTCTTCCTCCGAGGTAACATTTACATTTAGGGCGGTTAGCAGACGCTTTTGTCCAAAGCGTTAAGAATAATAAGTACACAATACACAAAGTACAGAACAAGTACACACAATACGTACATTTGTCAGTAGAAGGTAAAACAACAATATATCACTGTCGGTACAGCCAGGATTTCAATAGAAAAGGTTTCTAGGTGCACCATAATTGCTAGGTTTAGCTGGCCTTTCTGGTATCCACCATGGATAGCTAGGGTAAGATGCTATATGATGCCAAGTACTATGTGGACATAAGATTCAAGAGATTCAAGAGATTTTATTTGTCACATATATATATACATAAGTACGTATTGTGAAATGTTGTTGCTTCAACTCCCAGAAGTACAAGAAACTTAAAAAGGGTTAAGCTATAACCAAAATACCAGATAAAGGTATAGCAAAATAGCAAAACATACAAAACAATGTACAAAATAGTTTCAAAATATTGAAAGTGAACAGTGCAAATAATTTTAATGTCAGTAGTGCAAGGTATAGTATAATGTCCTTCAAGAGTTTATTGTTCAAAGCTCTGATGGCATGTGGGAAGAAATTCTCACTCGCTCTCACTCCTCAGTCTCTTGCAACAGAGACTATGGGAGAGTAATGCAACAGACATAATGACCCAAGTCTTCATGAGCCTTACTTGATTTACTATCAAGTGAATGACAGACATTATGATTTACTTAGATCAATAATGGGTGAAATAAACTAAGTGAAAGCTCTATGAAAATCTGTTCATATAGGGCTTGTACATTGTGTCACATCGCAATAACTGGCCATTTTGGGATCTTGGGACAGTTGGAATGTGAGGTATTATGTCAGTGGTAATGTTTGTTTGGTCACTGTTGTTATGACAGTAGTTCATTTGTGTGTGTGTGTGTGTGTGTGTGTGTGTGTGTGTGTGTGTGTGTGTGTGTGTGTGTGTGTGTGTGTGTGTGTGTGTGTGTGTGTGTGTGTGTGTGTGTGTGTGTGTGTGTGTGTGTGTGTGTGTGTAGGGCTACGTGTATGCAGGGTCAGTGTTTGGTGTTGTGCAGATGCCCGTCAGTAACTGCGGCCGCCAGGGGTCCTGTTCGGACTGCGTTCTGGCCCGGGACCCCTACTGTGCCTGGGACCTCTCTGCTGCCAGCTGCTCCCCTGTGAACGGCAACAGCTTTGGCTCCGCTGCTGTTCAGAGTCTAACGGAGGGGGATACCTCCAGGTGTACTCCACCAGGTACCTCCACCTCTTTATACTTGAATACACGACTTCGTTATTTCTATTCTGTACACGTGAAGTAGGACATTAAGGCATTGGATTCATATCCATCATACAATATCTATTCATATCTGTGGTCCGGACTAGCGCAACTGATAGAGCATGGCATTAACGTTGGGTTCGATTCCCACTGGGACCACACATGCTAAAAAATGTATGCACTCACGGTATTGTAAGACACTTTGGATAAAAGCATCCATTATATATGAATACATCAAGCGTCATGTGATTTAAAAACATGAAATGCTGTGTTGCTGTTTCTACAATTGTTTGTTAGTTTGTATCTTAATAGTGTGTGTGTGTGTGTGTGTGTGTGTGTGTGTGTGTGTGTGTGTGTGTGTGTGTGTGTGTGTGTGTGTGTGTGTGTGTGTGTGTGTGTGTGTGTGTGTGTGTGTGTGTGTGTGTGTGTGTGTGTGTGTGTGTGTACCAGAGCCTATATCTGTTGTCAAGGTGAAGCTGGTTCCCGAGAACAACATCCAGCTGCCTTGCCGTGCGGATTCCAACCTGGCTCAGGTCCACTGGTTCTTCTCCGACGGGCGGCGCCTCCACTCCGGCCCCAAGTACTACGTGTACGGCGGAGGGCTGCTCCTGCTGAACGCCTCGGTGGCGGACGCCGGCCTGTACACCTGTGACTCTGTGGAGCGGTTGCGCGGAAGGACGTACAACAAGACCATGGCGGTCTACGACCTACAACTCAGCCATGGACTCGGGGAGACTGAGGAGGATGATTTGCAGGATGAGACTGACAAGGCGCCAGATTCCTCAGTCGGGTCCGACATTCCGAGCACCACGGCGCAGAGCACCATCCAGGCGCCCGAGCCGGATGAGCCCCTGCTGCCGGAGACGCATACGGACGCGGAGAGGGTAGCGGGCCTGCGAGTGGGCGTGGCGGTTCTCTCTCTGGTGTCCCTCTCGCTGTTCGCTGCTCTCCTTTGGAAGCTGAAGGTAGGGGCCTCGTGGAGGTGCTCGCCACCGGGGGGGCCCCGGGACATCCAGGCCAAGACCCCCGTGGTGGAGTACGCGCACGTCCAGAACCATGCGCACGTCCAGAACCACACGGCGGTGGCGGCAGCGGAGGTCCAGATACTGGCGCCGGGAAGCCCGTGTATCTCGAACAATAACCACTCTGCGGTGGACTTTAAAGGGAATGGGCACCCCCACTTTACGTCCATGGCCAACATTTCATGTTTAGATGGACTGGGGTACATTAACGACGAGTCTGAGATTTGAGGACTATTGAGGCTCAGTCTGGTCTGCGGCCTTCTCTTTTTATATGAAATACTTTTAAATGAAAGACATGACCCCAGATTTCCTATTCCTCACAGAATTTCTATTGCGACTTGATGTGAATATGCTTTTGTTATATATTTTCTGTACAGCTGATTTTTGTACTATTTATTTGAGCCTGAGAATTTGTTAAAAATATCAAAATTAAAAAAATGTAAAAGCAGCCACTGAATGAAAGGCCACGTTGACCTCAGATTAAAAAAACAAACGCATTTCACTCATTGCATGGACTTGTGTGTTTATAAAGACATGCGCTTGACTTCTTTTTAACTCAACCTCAAATATTAGACATTTCTCAATTTCTAGTGTTTCTTGGGAATCGATTGCGACATCAAGGCCTTACAACATGCCTGACTTTCCCACCATGAAGAGAATGAATACCACTACTCCCACTATTGCAATGCATTCTCAAGGGTCCCTCCTCCATCCCTCATACACTGACTCATACCTGCATCTTAATTTACTCATGAAAATGTCATGGATGATTCAGTGATAGGTCTGTACTTGTCATTTCTATGCCAGGGGTGGTGGTGATCATGTAACAAATTGACCGCTACATCAGCTGTCTCCACTCCTTGCTTGAGTCAGGAACCAGGAAGAGTTGCTTCCTGGTTCGAATACCTAACATCTCAAGGTGAACTTTCCACTAACTGTAGTACCCATGGCGCAATAATCAGTTTTATAGATATTAGATAATCTTTTCAGATACATTTGTCTCGGGCACCATTTAGCTACTTACTTCTATATTGATTTTAAAAGGCGGACACGGTGTGGTTTTATTCCCTTATCAACAGGGAGTACCATGGAGGCACCTTGCACAACCAATGTGATATATTGCTAAGGTGAGTCAACACACATCTGTTTTTGGCTCTGGCTGACGGCAATGACGCAACTGTGTACTCTTTCATTCAGTCTACAGTAAAATCTTATCACTGCCATTTCTCCCTTCATCACTTTATACTAGGCCTTTTGTTTTATAGACCTATTGAATTTCAAAGAGACATTTCTTTGATAACCTCATATTAAAAACAGGCTAATTTATATGTATTGGCTCGACAATGTTTGAAAAACGTTTGCTGGTGGCGCAGCCAGACCATAATGTGATCCTGAGCGCCTATGGGTAGACACGGCAGCACCCCCATGTGGACAAAAGATGTACTGCAGGTGGAGGAAAAATAACAGATTTTGCAAATGCGACCCAATTGAAATCCTATACGACCCAGTCTTTGGGAACCACTGCTCTAGAACAGAGGTCGCTGTGTTATAGGAACTGCAGGGAAAAACAAGGGGTGGTGGTTGTTTGTAGTTACCTTTAATGATTACCTACCCTCTATGGGAAGGTTGGTTTGTCACGCTAAGGATTATGTTTCAAAACCAAAGAACTGTTAAGTGTGACATTGTGTGCATAGTTAAAGGTCGAGGACAGTCACAGATGGACTAAATGACAGGAAAGTGTCCCTCTGTCATTAGTTACTTTGGATGAAACCAGTAGGCACGAATGGCTTTGGTTGTCTCTTGCGAGTATTCAGTAAACAATACCATACTAATCCTAAGCCTACACAACCCAAGTTTGAAGTAGATCACTTTATACAGTTAAGTTTTTCTGATGCATTAATGTATCGGATTCTTGATTTAGGACAATTTTCCTAATTTCAGTGAAACATTAACAGCAAATGAAAAAGTGAATGTTTATTGAAATGTTTGGATTCACATTAAGAGGTTAGGCATTTATTTAACACAGGGAGTAGTGTTACTTAGGCCTACGTGATACTTTACACTTGGAATAGCAAGGGAAAAAAACGCGGTAAAATAAGATGTTAAATGTAGTTTAAAATCGTTCTCAAAATAAAGTGTGACATCCCTGTGCATGCACCATTTCTGTAAAGTTGAATATCATACATTTTCAAGCAGCATATCATTAGCATATGACTAAATGTATCTGTAGTATATAACCAAATTACCTAATGGCACTGGATGAACAGAATGTGAACTTGACAAGGAAAACCTTGTATTAGACTGTGTTGCTCTTTAACATTTAAAGTTTAAATTGTTATTTGGCAATTGTAATAAAAGTAAGATGCATAAGGGAACAGTTCCAACGCTCATTTCAGTAGATATTAATGGCAATTGCAATTCAGTAGGCCATCAACTGCTTACCAAGCAAATTCAAGTTATAGAAATTAAAACTATTGGTTTTCCAGTTAAAAGTAGGAAGAAAAAAGGCCTGCTTTTGACACATCATTGGCCGCTCTAAACAAGGAACACTATAAGAAGCATTTGTTAAGGCAAGTATTTCGAAAATATACTTTTACCATGCAAAAGGTGCATGCAATATTAAGGCCTATTAGTTAAAGTGATTATAAAGGCAGATACTGATCAGAGGCATGGAGCCATCTAGCAGTTATCAAAAAATACAAAATAAATAATGAGGCATCGAAATGATTGGATACCCATATATACATTGGAAAAATAGTTGGTTGTACTATATTCTGGTTTCTTTGTAACAATACATACTATCTGTGTAGCATGTGGTTTCCCTAGCGTACATTAGTCTATGGTTCTTTTAGGCCCATGCCTTTCACATACACTGGACCCAGAACAGATAATACATGTTGCTCTCTTGTTTTCAAATGTACAATATCCAAAACAATTTCTTTTTTTTTTGCCTCCATTCTGTACTATGAGATAACGTACTTCTAGACATTAACTGGGTTGTTTAAACCTGAGGACAGGCTTTGTAAACGTGGACGACATGGAATGGATAACTTCAAACTAGGTCTCCGTTCCCTAACAATAAGACAATAAAGTGTACTACTGAGGACATTTTTTTAAATGTCAAATATCAACAACCAAAAAAAAAAAACCACTGCAATGCATCATTTTCTGTCAGGGATGAAATCATACTTTTAGTGAACCAAGTGATTCGTTTCTTTGTGCACTCGCGGCAAACTCAATGTACCCTCTGTCGCCATCTACTGGTTGTGCCAGGATTTACCACTGGCTGTTGTCGGGGTAGTTGGGCACTGCAGCGGGATACTGGGGCAGGCTTGGGCCTTGGGCAGCTTGAGCAACCGTGTTGAAGCCTGCTTCCCTCACCGGGGCATTTTTCCACAGTCCGGTGGACCACTCTTCCTGAGCGCGCTCTAGACTACCACCGCCACCCCGGTACATTCTGTGAACCTGGCGGGTGGAGGAAACGCAACAGCAGGGTTTTACATCCTCTGTGTGTGTGTGTGTGGTGTGTGTATGTGTGTGGTGTGTGTGTTGCTGACATGTTAGGGACTCACCTTGATGAGAACCAGTGCCATTAAGAGGGTGACCACAGTAAGAAGCAGAGTGGTGATAAGCATCACTATAGCTGAGCCCGTGTTATAGCTGAAAAACATCACTGTGGCGATCCAGCCGCTTTTGGCGTGGGTAAAGCAAGACAAAGTAGTGGAGGTTAGTGTACATTATGGCATTATAGCAAGCTGAATTAAATACAAAATACACCGCTATCCGCAATAGGCAGGGGACGCATGACAAGGCAACCGCAGTGAATTCTGGGATGATGTGTGGCATTTGGGGCTATGCATGGGTGAGTAAATGAGACTTATTGTTTTAGGCTGGTGTAAAACACTAGTAAAATACTTTCACGTGACATTGATGTTTGAACAGAGTGCAACATTGAACAGGTTAATATGCAACCTATTCTGTTATATTGTTAATATGTTTGCAAATAAAATGGTTTCCCTAGGTAAATTTCACTTTATAACAATTCTGGGGTCATTTTCACACCTAACCCGGCTTTTGTGTGCACCCCAGACAGTTTTAAGGTTGCTTTCTTCAATTCAACCTCAAACTCCATGTAAGACTCATTGTAAACACATCCCTGCTTCTCCTGGCTGATATTGTCCTTCTAATGAATATGTTGCCCTTCATTTTTCGATTAGTTGTTATTTAATTTTAAATGTCTAACGTTACAAGCTTCCTCTTTTTAGTCCACATAGAAGTATGGTTTCTGTTTTTTTTTAGGGTATGCCCACATCAGAAGTCGCGCATTCTTGAGTTCGACACTAAACTTCCTGGGTCTTCTTACTGCATTTGTAAAGGAGAGCAACAGAACAGCATAAAATATTAACATAATGAAATAACTAATTGAAAAATGAAGGGGCGACATCAATTAGAAGGACAATATCAGCCATGAGTCTAACGTGGAGTTTGATGTTGAATAGGCTTCTATTGGATGGGGGGGGTTGCTCACACGGGTGTCAAATATCTCAATAGTGACGCAAACAACCTAAAAACTGTCTGGGGTGCACACAAAATCCTGGGTAGGTGTGAAAATGACCTCAGAAGTGTTATTAAGTGAAACTCCCCTCTAAGGCTCTGATGTGAAAACACACGTGGGCGTGAGAGAAACTATCAAACTATTCATCCTAGTGATACACTTCCAGGCTAACCTAAACCCCTGGCCGCACCGATACATACATGACCACACCTATACCGGCATGAACACAGTGGACAATAGGATCCCTCACTCACCAAGTTCCCCAGCCAGGGATACCTATTGTCTGTAGTAGAGCCAGCACGCACTGAAGAAAGAATATGAAGAAGAAGGCCATGAAGTTAAAGGAGCTGTCCGCCCTACGAGCGAGAAGTTAGAGAAAGACAAAACATTAATGTTATTGGGCAAGTTCGGATTGTTATTACTTTGACATTCAGTTGTCATCGAGCATTTTTTTATATGAGAGACCAACAGAAAAAAAAAAAAGCCTGAAAGAAAGTTGACTGTCATAAAGGTGTTGTACCTGAAAGCCTTGTAGAGTGGTCTGAACCAGCATGTGTAACTACAGGGGCTGAAGAGAGTCAACCACAGCAGAGAGAAGCCAAAGTTTGTGGCGCCCCCACCGCCTGCCCACCAGGCGATGCACGAGATCACGTTCATACACAACGTGCCTGAATACACTGTATATGGGAAGCAGGAAATAAGATGCAACTTGGGGCACGTGGAACCACATGGAGGTAGCGGGTCAAGAATGCTATTTCCAACGCGTACAGTTACTGGAGTGGAACGGAGAAGGCATGGGAACACGCTCCGGTTAACTCCATGACATTATGCCCATGGCTGAAGGAAGCGTCTTGGACCATTTTAACGACACTTTGTATAAAGACACACATCGAATGGGTTGTGTTTGAATGGAGAAGTATCTCTTTACATCATAAAGGAAGAGCAAAATGGGTACATTCAAACATAAGCTGCCTGTATTTTTGGGACGATTTTCCAATGAGTAACAACAATATGTTACTGATAGTTGATCTCAGGGCTGCAACAGTATAGATATTATGTTGTTGCTAACCAATAGGTGGAGAGGGGTCACTCAGCACACACTATTTTCAGTAATATCATGTTTAGGGGTTTTGTACACAACTTAGAAAACGGAGATATGAGAGCACTTACGCATCCAAAGTATGTACACCTTGCGCACCAGCTGTTGATGGGGTGCAGGGATTTCCTCTTCAATGTTGTGATAAAAGCAGGGCTTTATCCTGAGTATTGCTGGTAGCGGTGGGAAGTTATTCACACGTTCTAGAAAATACAAAAGGGTTAGGGTTAGAACACAAAGACAACACTTTTTGTGCAAAAAAACCTTTACACAAGAAAACTGATGTTAGATGTTGTATTTCTGCTATGGCGGTGTGACTGCTAGACGGCAATATTAGATACCATAAACACAAACAACGGCTCAAGGGTTAAACACCAACACAAAAAGACAAACCTGTCATTTTGAAATCCTAGTGGTTCCTGAAAAAAAAAAAAATCAGAAGAAAATAAATGACATGTCATCAACTTTCAAACATGTGGGCTTACTCATAGCGCAACGTGTTTCTTGTAAGGGTCTGCTAAATGATAGACCATAATGCATATTGAACTATAATGTATTGTACCACCACTAATGTGGTGGTACAATACATTATAGTTCAATATGTATTATGGTCTATGATGAATGAATAAATTAAATCATGAATAACGAGACAAAGATGAACGTGTAATTAAATACTCTGCAGTCAAATGTGTTAACAGACACTTGCAAAAGGGCTTGATGCAAACCCAGTATTGCATTTAAAAACACTAGTTATTCAAATAGTTAGATTAGATATTCCGCTACAGGCGGTTTAACGTAATTACGCCTAAAGACGCGCAGCACAAGTTTCAGAGAACGGCGGCGGCTCCCTTATCTTAAAGTTTCTGACTGTATGCCTACTTCTCTCCAGTACATATATCCTCCTACATAATACACTTTTATGTTACTGATGCCCCACGTCCGACATGTTGGAGATGATGTTTATTTTCAGTGTGGTTTTGCTGTTAGAATGAATTGCATGGGACACTGAATGTCATGTCTGCAAGGCATGTCTGATTATTATCAGTATTGTACTGGATTGCCAGCTGCTAGCGAATTACACAGTATGTAGCGCAATGCAAGCCTGCTATGGATATAAACATATTTTTCGGATAAGTCATATATGAGAAAAGCTAACATTTCAGTAGCAATCAAAGCAGGAATGACCATCTGATCACTGCTTTTTGTAGAATTGTACCTTGGCTATTTCATTTAACTGACATGGTGACGATTAACGCGACATCGTAACAGTAGCCGTTGATGCAGCTACGCATTAAAACTAAAACCGTGTAGCTTGATAAATACAACGAAATCAAGCATTGACATCCTACCTTTTTAGGTTCACTACCAAAAGTAATTTAGGTTAGTCGAGGACAGGGTGCGCAACTGAGTGAAAGTCTCGTGGAAAAAACAGATGGTCGCGGTGCATTGTAGGAAGTGTAGTCCTAAGGTGTCTCTCTTCCACGACAGATGCCATAGGTTGGTTTAACTACGGAACTACATATCCCTGGATTCGCGTAGTTATAAAACGGAAACATATGACCATAAGGGCGGTATCTATTAATATAGATCTATACATATTTATTTGGATATTTATTTATATAGATCTATATTTATATTGAGCTATATTTATATTTGTTGTCGGTGGGTATGTTTCTTGAGACGATGACATTCCTGAAAGAAAAAAAAATCAAAACACTTAAAACAGTATACTTTTGATCGTGGTCGCTACACTTTAAATAATGACTATCTAGAATACGTTTAACCCCCTGACACAACAACACCGAACGGCAACAGCGGAGGCGTCACCGCGATACAACCATTTGTATTTCCACCTTTTCCATGAAACTTTCCGAAACCATGGCGGTACACGGGAGTTGCACCCGCTGCGCATGCCCGACAAAAACCAACGCGCTGACGTCACGACGTCGGGGATGCCCGCCCGACCAATCAGCGCCGTTTAACGCGGCCACTGACACACTCCCGCCAATTCTGACCGAGAGGAGCGCGAGACGCGCGGCGGGGCAACAGGGAGGACGCGTGGAGTCAAAGTGGGAGATGTGGACGCCGAGAAACGGGGGGTTGCTGAGAAAATAAAAAGGAAAACCGGGAATAGAAACACAGTTGAATTGTGTAGAAATAGACCTTTTTTCCGGTTGCCAGGGGGGGAACTGTTGTCTGTTGTCATAGGAGCAACGGTCGCGGTTGTCGTGACGATGTTGGCCGCGGAGACTCAGACGGACGGGCACCTCGTCGCCTCGACCCCGCGCAGGAAAGGTAACGTGGCTCGGTTCTGGTTCTGGACCTGGACCCCCAACTACAGGTCTTAAAAGTTGTAACCTGTCCCCACCATTCACCTCTTTCTCCGTCCCGTCGGATGCCTATAAATGGAGGACGTCAATAGTCGTCTCCACCAACGCTTTACTTGTTTCTAACCGCTTCGTAAGATGTCGTCACGTATTGCATTGCAAACATAAAATGGACATCCGTGTGCGCCGTCCATCGTCGTCGTCGTGTGCTTCTGGCCCGCACGGTCTCGTCTCTTCAGTTCAGACACTAGCTGGTTGAGGAGACGCTAGTGTCGTCGATATGCAGCCCTTTGGGTGGAGAAGTGAAGTTAAAGCGAAGTTAAGTTCAACTTTTCCGATACACACACAATGGCCTCCTTGTAGTTGGTGGTTTACCTGGTTCAGACTAAGCCCCCTCCTGGTAACAATAACAGTCCAATGTATTGTGTGAAACCTTAGACTAGACGTTACATCTCCAGTGTTCCTGCTAACTCTTAGCACCTTAGCGGGTTGCTAGTGATGGTGTTGGCAAGCTAATTACAAGCTAACTACGTTAGCAAAGGGGGCTTTAGCCATCGGAAGACCCCCACACGTCAAGGCGTCGTTTTCAGCACTAGAGCTATGTCGCAGGTTAGCTAGTCAACTTGTACTACTACTAGTAGTAGTCACAACTCGGACCCTGAGTCGTTGGCAAAGTGTGTGTTGTGGTGGTGGTGGTGTCGTCTCCCGCAGACCGCCCTGTCCCAAGGTGGGACTGGACCGGGCCTAGGGATCACTAATTACGGCACCGGTTGGCGGGAGTGCAAGCCAAACAAAATCGGTGCACTGCGCGTTGTGCACGGTGGGCCGCAGTGTGGATGCGATGGGGACTATCGGATCCGAAACCGAGATTTAAAGGCATTATGTCCAGATGGGATCCAGCGGATATGTGCAACCCGGACAAAAGCTGGAGCGTGTTGTCGGTTTGCTGCGTTGGATGTATGGAGAATGGGTCTCAATAGTGGGGTCCATTATGAATAGTTTGGTCGTTCATGTTGCAGAAGACTGTACTGGTTGTTTCATTAACTGTCGTTGCGTTACAAGTTGTGTGCTTTGTGCCCATGTTCAGGTATGGATTGTAAAACCAAAAAACAGGCAAACATGAAGCTGGTTCAAGGTGAGATGTCTTCCTAATTTCTGCACATATTAGTATATCTAAGTAAGTATAGCATATTAGTATATCTACGTATATATAGAAGTTGATTTAGCTATCGTGGTCTTGAAATTCTGTTATAGGTCTGCAGTGAAATCATTGAAGGTCCAGATGTTTTTTAATAAAGTGTCAACCTTGGTTGGTGGTGGTTTTAGTTAACATTTTTCTACCCCACGTAAAGGTGTTAAAATATCCTAAAAGTAGTATTTTACACTACAAATGCATATAGCACACCTACAATCTAACTGTATTACACAAACACAGGTGCTCTACTGTACAGACATGGTCAATTTTAGGTGGCCATATACATCAAAGTAAAGTCATTAGATGGTTTTCTAAATTGACATGCAGAATTGTCAGACTAAGTAGGCTCAGTTACTTGCTAAGTTAAAAGCAGTTCTGTTATTTGCCTTAAGGTCATTACCTTATTATTATACCATGAACTATAATAAATCTGTTTTTAGTCAACCTTTTTCCGATTTTGCAAGCTATCTATGCCCAAAAGACGAATTCGAAAGCAAACAGATAAATGCATGCATTATTGGTTGTAGATTTGATCCAGTCCTTGGCTGCATAGGATATAGTTTTTCGGTTGACAGAAACTTGGATATAGTCCATATGGTTCGGACCAATTCTAATAAAACCTTCATTAATATCCTCAGCCCGTCTGCCATTTAAGCGCCTGAATCCTGAGCCCAAGGACTCACAAGAGCCCAAAAGACCCCGCACGCCCCTCTGCCTGGAGACAGCGGCCTCCGATGGAGAGAACGAGGCCGAGCCCTCCCCCGTGTCAGTCCGCAACGGACCAGCCTTGGTCAACGGGCGCGGACCCCTCGATGGCTTCTTCAGCCGCGGTAGCGCTTCTGCTGAGAACATGTGTATAGATTTAACTGGCGACTCTCCCGTTAAACGCCCATCTAAGCCTGATGCACCTGCCCCCGTCTGTGTCCCGACGGAGGGCAAGAAACCCAACACAAATAAACAGATTACCACTGGGAACTCCAACAACAGCAGCAACAGCCTCCCATCTAAGACGTGTACTTCGGACAGCAAAGTAGTCAGCGAAGCGGAAAATGAAAGCGAAGCGGAAAGCGAAGCAGAAGAGGATGAAAGTGACTTGGAGGAGTCCGTCACGCGGCTGGATACAACACAAGACTCTGAAAGCGAGGAAGAGGAGCAGGACGAGTCAATGAAGGCCGACATGTCCGGTCCTGAGAATGAGTCCATGGTGTCGCCGTCCTCTGTGAGCTCCGTGGCTGCGGAAGAGAGTTCTCCAGAGCAGGCCAAGAACGAGAGCCTCACTTCTACTGTAAGTACCACTAGTACTTCACTAGGCCATCTGATCAAAATGTCTATGGTTTAAAATGTTTGACCACATGCCATTATTCGTGACTTTTTCAAAAACCATACTGTCTGCTACCACTAAAGTATTTTGACATTTATTTCTAATCTGACAGGATCTGAACACAACGCCCAAGGTACCAGCCGACGAGAAGGTGAAAAGGCGTTCTTTGAAGGTGCACATTTCTTTCCTGTATTTCATACTCTAAATATTAATTTTCGACTAGTAGCCCCGACTAATCCTTCATGGAGGAGTGACTGATGTATATATGCATGTGACTTTTTTAGAGTTTACAAGAGCAAGAGGAGAGGCTTCGGACGAGGCAGGAGAAGGAGCGACAGAAGGAAGAGGCCAAATCGGCCAAGGAGAAGAAAAAGGAGGAAGCCCGCAGACTCAAGGAGGAGCGAGAAAAGGAAAAAAGGGAGAAAAAGGAAAAAGAAGACCGCGACAAACGTGAGAAAAAAGAGAAGGAGGAGAAGGACAAGGCAGAGCGCCTGAAAGCAAAGGAGGAGCAACGGAAATCAAAACAAGAGTGAGTCACACGACGGGACAAACTCAAAGCCTGCAGACAAAATAAAGCAGCAGCAGTCACGCCCCAATATTATTGATATACACCTGGAAAAAACCAGTATGAATCCTACGTATAACACAACCGACAAATATCAATAACTGCGATCACATGTTATGTGATCACAATTATCTATCGATTCTCTTTCACACACACGACGTGGATTACTTTAGTATTTGTGTCATCATGGTACGTCTCTTAAGAGAAGAAGAGATTTGTGAACGACGTGGCCCAATGTCAAATGTGCTCTGTTCAAACTTCATATATATATATATCGATGTTTTAAAATGTTATTCTACACTAGGGCTGGGCAATATAGTGATATATCAATATCGTGATATGAGACTAGGTATCGTCTTAGATTTTGGATATCGTGATATGGCATAAGTGTTAAAAATAAGGATGGAAGGTAGGATGCAAGGAAATGGAAGGAAGGAAATACTACTTACCAAGTGGTTATTTTATATAGACTATATTATTTATTTATTGTATTACCAGAAAACATGCTACATTGTGATGTATTTTGTTATCAAGATTTTAATTGACCTCTATCGGGAAAGAAGATTTTGGCCATATTGCCCAGCCCTATTCTAGATGCTGTAGGTCTCGTGATGACCGGTTTCTCCTTTCCGCTAGGGCTAAACTTGAAGAGAAGCGCAAAAAAGAGGAGGATAAACGGTTGAAGGAAGAAGAGAAAAGAATGAAAGAAGAGAAAGATGTGAGTTGCTGTGCTCGAATCGGGCCACATTTTAAAGTTTGAAATGAGTTTGAGTGTGTTGGAAATCAATAACCGGCTAATTCTAAACTTTGATTATAGCGTCTCAAAGCTACAAAGGCAGAAATAACCAGGTTTTTGCAGAAACCCAAGACCCAACAGGCTCCTAAGGTAATATATTTCACGCATTATTTCACATGAATTACTCTGGTTTGCTATAATTATAGAAAAACACATGGTAAAGGTATGTGGCATTTTTGTAATTTAACATTTCTAGTAGATTGGTTATGCATGCTATCACTGCAGAGCCATTCAGTTTGGTTTTAAACTTGTACTGTTGTCCAAACGCAGGGGTGTCCATTTAATTCATGTACATTCCAACTCTCTAGCAAATAGAGTACACATCAATGACCCCAAAGCCCACTGTTGTATTCCAAATCCACAAGTAAACTGTGCCAGGTTCCCATAGTCACGAACATCCTGGAAAACTTATGAAATTAAAAAAATATATGTTTTCCAGGCCTGGAAATGTTTTGGGAAATAACGGCATAAACATAAGCTTTTGGAAAATTAATGGAAATTCAAAACCATTGTCAGAATTATCATTTCATGTAAATTTGAAAATGTAACTGACAGGAGTTGTAAGGTGAAAATAGGTCAGAGACACTGGCAGTTACTATTTTTTTGTGTGATCCAGACTTCTAGGCACAGTAAAACATTCAGAACAAGTTTACAATGTCATAGGAGACACAGAAAAGTAAAGCTTGTTTATTAATTTACACCACTGAAATACTGACATCGAAATGTGGTATAAATTCATGGAACGTTCATGGAACATTTTTTAAATGTAATGGGGAAAATAAGTGTGGAAACCTTGACTGTCAACATGCCCTCCTCCATCCAGACACTTTCAGCTGCCTGTGGAAAGTTTGCACCGTTTGAGATCAAGGACAACATGTGCCTGGCCCCGCTGTGTCGCATCCAATGTGGCGATGCGCTCCTGGAGGAGCTGGACCGGTACCTAGCGCAGCCTTCCAGTAAAGCCAGCGTACTGAGCGACTGGATCAAGGAGAAGCCCCGCAGGTCGGGTCGTACCAAACCCAGAGGGAGGAACCATCTCAGGTGACCTTGTGAAATACCAACTCGTAGTGCAGAGCTGTTCATGTATATTTAATGTATGAGACTTGGTTTTGCATTTGACTGAGAACCGGGACTTCCTGTTAGTGTGGCGTGGATAGGGTGTACAATGTGCCGGTGTCCTTAATGAGCAAAATGTCTTATTGCCTGCTCATTAATAATTACCAGTATTTACTGCATGTTACTTTGGATAAGTCTTCTAAATAAGGATTTTTGTAAGGTGCACAAAATATAGTTTTAGTCAATGAAACTGCATGGTTTATGCAAGTATTATGGTGTGAAATAATGGCGAATGCAATTTATACCACAGTTTTGAGGAAATGTCTTCAGTCAAGACAGTTCTAAGTAAATTGATACATGTGATTCCTGTCCGTCTAAATACATGCTGTTAACCTTCTGTGTATGTGTGTTTTGTTCCCAGTGAGTGTATAGCAGTGGAGGAGGAGGATGGGCCTAAGCCAGACGGCGTGCCGGACCGTAAACGCTACGGCGCCATGAAGCTCCTACAGTTCCATGTGAACCACCGCCCGGCTTACTGGGGCACCTGGAGTAAGAAGAGCACGCACATCTCTCCCCGATGCCCCCTCAAACAGGACACGGTAAGACTCGCGTCAGACATCGGTCACACGGCAACGGCAACAGGTCCCATGCACACACACACAACACGTGTATTGAAAATATTGTCTAGTCTGCAGGTAAACTAGTATTGTATGGCTACATATCGGTTCTGTTGAAGGTGCTGAAGGTGTGATGTGAGAGTTGTTCTCCATTGAGAAGTGTTGCATTCACGCACCTGTGATTGGCAGGCAAGATGGATTCTCCAAAAAAATAAAACTGGGAGCGGTCTTGACTCGATATTGGCTCATAGAGAGGCAGGCGCAGTCAACTGAACACATTTTCTCACATTTCACTCACTAATAGTTGACGGATGGTTATGGCATTACCAATTATACTCAAACTATAGCTCTTAAATCTTACCTACAGCAACTTTAAATGTATAGAGGCAAATTTTAGTTTGTTATTCTGTATGGCATGTTTTTATACTTTGCTTGAGCGAAGGACGCCGCCTTCCAGTGTTTGACCTGCTGTCTCCTCCTCAGGATCTGTTGGACTATGAGGTGGACAGTGATGACGAGTGGGAAGAGGAGGAGCCTGGGGAATCACTATCGCACAGTGAAGGAGTGAGTGTTGTGCAAGATTGAATCGTAAAGAACATATCTCTACTTTGTACTGTGTCTCTGGAAGGGTTGTGTGTGTTTCTCAGAACCTGACTGTGATTTGGTTATTGTCAGGAGGATGAAGAAGAGGGTGGTGAAGAAGGTGGTGATAATGACGATGATGATGACGATGGGTTCTTCGTACCGCATGGTTATCTCTCCGATGACGAGGGCGCGTTGGAGGAAGAGGTATGCATGATGCTTGTTGGGGGTGTTTATTAAAATAAAGCCTACTCTTGCCGACTTTAATGACAATTTTAGCTTGCTAGCTAGCATTTTTAGCGTGTTGGCAAGCTAAACTACTTATGTCATCTTTGCTTTGTCTTCAACATCTCATTTTGAAATGTTTGTCAACCAAATAACTAAAAATGGGTCAAAGTGCTTAATATTATTACCTATATTTATTGACCTTCTACACTGTGTACGGTCTGTTTTATACTGTACACTGTCAGTTTTTACTCTGCCAGATGTAAATTTAATGGACAATAAAGATTTCCTATCTTATCTTCCCTATTCGTCTCCTCCACAGGAGGGTGGTGACCTGGAGAAGCAGAAGGTGCGTCAGAAGCTCAAAGCCCGGGAGTGGGATGAACTGATGTCCTCCAAGAAGAAGGTCAAGGTGCTGGAGGCGGTGGTCAGGGGCTGTGTCTGGGTGGGGGGAAAAGACTGTCGTGCCCTGGATCTCTTGCAGCCCTACGCTGTGTGTCTGGTCGAGCCCTTACCCAAGGCAGACACCAGCCCCAGCCCAGAGGACCTGACGAGGAAAAGCCAGAGAATTGAACAACGTGAGTGTCACCTAGCTAGTACCTACCTCAAGCTTGGTACACCCATACTGGGTCTGCTTTTTATCATTGATCATTGTCATGAGCGTTTTGATCGCGATTTGAAAATAGTTGAGATCACAATGCGAAGGGATGGTTTCTTCGTGTGAGGAACATGTGTGTGAAACGCTTACAAATCTAGATTGAAAATAGCGTGCGTTACTCTCAATCTAGATTTGACGAAAGATATGTGGTGATCTAGACCAGTGGTTCTCAACCTTTTTTCATTGATGTACCCCCTGTTAAATATTTGTTCAGGCAAGTACCCCCTAACCAGCGCAAAGAATTTTTTTGGAAAAAAAGGAGTAAAAGTTGTCTAGGCAACAGCGACTGACAGTTGATAACAGGGCTGGAATGGGAACAAAATTCGGCCCTGGCCATTTTCTCCTGGACTGGCCCACCGGGGGCGCGGATCTACTAGATTTTTTGGGGAATTAATCCTATTTTTAAATGGACTATACAAATATATTTTTTAAATCTCACGTACCCCCTGGAGTGCCTTCAAGTACCCCCAGGGGTACGTGTACCCCCATTTGAGAACCACTGATCTAGACCAAATCTTTAGCAGAAGCATGGTAAAAAAACAACTTCCAACCCGAATACATGTCCTGATTCTATAATGTTGACTACACAATGTTATTACATTTGATAAAAAATGGCAAGAATGGCTGTTTGTGGGCCTGGCAATTATCATTACAGTTGTAATGTGATGAGTCAGTGTAACGGTGTGCATCACTGTGCTCGCCCTCAGTACTGGAGCAGCTGCTCCCTCTGCTGCATGGCAACGTCAACAGCAACAAGGTCATCATCACAGAGTTCCAGGAGTTCTGCCGCCAGCAGACCTTGGCCTCCTCCCCGGCGTCAGCCCTCACAAGCCCCTCCAGCGCAGCAGACAACATTCCCACCAGGTGAGGCGGCCGTCTTTCGTGTGGTTTCGAAAAGAGGCGGTAAGACTACCAAGAGCCTAACACGTGTGTGTGTGTGTTTTTGTTTTCATGATTTGCATTTTGTTTTCAGAATATGTCTGAAGCGCATTATCCGAAACAACGCCATGTACGAGAAGCGCTCGACCCACCGGCGCTGCTGCTGGTACGTGCACAGCGAAGTGCTGTCCCGCTTGGGCCAGGAGGCCCTCCCGGTGCCCTGCCAGTGGACCTACCTGACGTCTGGAGCTCGCGAGGAGGCCCGCGAGGAGCCGGCTACCGGGTCCCAGGGGAACTCCCCTGGCACGCCCCAGCCCTCCTCCACCTCTACCACCCCGTCCTCCAACAAGAGGAAGAGCACCGGTAGCATGTCCATCACAAAGTTCATGAAGAAGTGTGCAGATCGTGGACAGGTAGGCAAATGGAAAATGGGGGGGGGGGGGGAGAAACTACTAGGACCACCCAGAGTTCAGTGTTTTAAGTGGAATTGAACCAATATGCCTGGTCCCCAGACCAGATCACTAATACTATGTAATACTAGTTTTTTGCAACCACCAGCTTCACTGTGAATCTATAATTGTTCTAATACATTTACATTCTGGGCATTTAGCAGCCGCTTTTGTCTAAAGTCTTGACTTGCAATAAGTACATTGGTCAAAAGAAAGTAAAACAATATATCGCTGTCGGTACAGTAAGAATGTCAATAGAACAAGTAATACTACTAGATGTAATTTAACATCTTTTTCGCCTTCCGCCTCATTCCCTACAGGCTGTGCCCATGGAGACGGATGGTTTCCAGGCTGACACAGAGGAGGATGCAGAGGACGATTGTGTCATCATCACTACAAAGAGTGGTAAGTTACAACATTAGCCTCTGACCAGCAGTCCTACTATGTTAGCAGAACTTCTGGGGGGAGACGGCACAGAGCCTGGGCCGGATACCAACAACTGCAAGGGGCGGAGTTACGCCTTGTATCCTGTTTCGTTATGGAGATATTCTACCAAAGAAAAACGCATTTGCGCGAGTGGATGAAGCTTTCAGAAGGGGAGTGCCTGTCTACACGGTGTTGATCTGAAACCTTTACAGACACTTTGGTCCAGTTTACTACTGCTGGCCGAGTTTGTTTGCCAAATACGCTTACATATCCCCGCCTCCAGCAACATGATTGGTCAAAACAAATATGAAAAGCCCCGTTTACCCAGATTTTAGCTTGTCTGCTATCAGACTTTAGATTTTAATCTGAAGTCTGATTTGTGAGACTGTCAACAGATACACTCAGCTGTTTGTCTAAATGACTAAATGATGAGTTTACCATCAGCTTTTTATGTGGGGTAGTAGGAGGATGCCATCATGTTGATCACCAAACATTGGCTCATTTGTAGTTTCAGTCATTTTTTGGAAGCATTCACTGTCCATTGTGTTCAGGCCCCACAAGGTGGATATTTCCACACCAAGCATGAACTAAAGCTAAAACTTCCTCTGCACAGATTCATCCAAAGAGACCGCCCCAAGGACTAATGCTGAGACCGCGGGCTCAGACCAGATGGTAGTCTCTCCAGTAGACACCACCGCCACCCCCCCTCCACTGTCCAGCCCTGCTCCCACGGTCGCCACTGCCTAGAAGGAAGAACCAGGCCTGTGCCTCGTTGCGATTGATGTCTCTAGGACCTCCTCTCCACCATACCACTGCCCCCCCCCCCCCCCCCCCCCCCCATTTCAATCATTCCCCTCACAGCCCTGGGTGTGTCTCAATCACTCCCCAGACAGGAACCAGGAAACAGTTTTCCACCAAGCTAGACAGAAGCTTGTGGATGCCTCGTGCATCGGGTGCCGAGACCTCGAGGCTGCAAAAGCGGTGGCGTGTTTAGCATGAAGACGGAGATGCCCTTGGTACTGCGCGTGGCGGCGCCATCATGGCCGTCGTGTGATTTAGTCTTCTGCGCTTCAGTCAGCCGCGCTCAACGTGGACGAGGAAGGCGACGGCTCTACCACTGTATGTTGACAACCGCAACTTGGTAAATTGAGGATTAAAATGTTTCTATTTTCGTCCCGATTTCATCCGCTGTACAGTCATGACGGCATTATGGGACGTTGACCCCTGCTGCTGGTCTCGTTGTACATAGTCCACAGACAGATAACAGAAACTAGTGTTCAAGTCCACCCATGTATTTTTTTGAACAACCGCCATTTATCTGGTCCGACTCCCAAACTAACAGCCCAACGGAGGTGTCGTTTGTTGGCTACATCTCCGAAATGTACAGCTAGGCCAGGTCAGTTTATAAATATGTAATTGTTTTCTTTTCAAGAATACTTGAACAAGTTGAATTCATTAAAATGATATTAAATGTACTGCACTTTTATATTGGTTTTTCTCATGTCTTTGCGGATGTCTGTATGGGTGTGTCCACGCTGCCATCAGTGATACTTTCCTCCCAACGGTCCCTCTGGAGTCCGGTACTGTGATGTATTTGTTTGAGAACGTGTTAGATTTCAGGCGGCTCAGTGTTTAAACTAATGCGTTAGGGTCCATTTTGTATTATTTTAAAATAATCAAGTCAAACGTAACCGTTTTAATTTGCCGTTATAAAGGCGTTCTGGATTTGTTACGTTAGCCTTCATGCGTTTGTGTTTATTGCTGGAATATGGGGTTATACACCATTTTCTTTAGTTGTCCAAGATTTGTGTGGTATTGTCAAAGCAAGCACAATCGGAAATGGCCTTCAGAAACATTGCAGTAAAATACTTTATTTTTACAGGCAGGTTATAAAGAAAAACAGCACTGATTTTCATGAAATCCTGAATAGACACAAGCCCAGTACATATTTTTTTACATCATCCTTGTTATGAAGCCTACAGTTTAACAAGACTGAGTTGGAGAATGTTATTGTCCCCTTGCTTGTGGGGTTGTAACTGTGTGCAGGAGTTTGGCAACAAAATCTGCATGATGACCCATGTTGTGAAACTAATAGTTTGGTTGACTAAAATGGATTGCACCAAACCAAGAACTGAGATGCAATGCCTTTATGGAGGACAAGGCATGCACTGGAGCAGACGCCTGTAGTGAGCTCCAAACCACACACAAAAACAAACTGCTCCTGGTAGGATTTTGAGATAGTTGCCCATTGCTGAGGCACACATGAAGCCGCTTGTCTTCTTGGGCTCCATACACAAGATGGAATATCAAGTTATATGATCCCAGGCCCAACGCTCTGCTATTTTGTTCAGTTGTCTGTATGGAGATTTTTTAACTGAATGTGTTAGAAATACAAGACCAGTCTGCACAGCCACTCACAATATTCACATGCTGACCGCTTTAACAGACATTTTATTCACGTTACTACTCGTGTGCAAAAGCAAAACTGTTACATTAAACGGTTGCAGGAAGCCTTATTAAAGACACCATAATACGTGCCCAGACCTTGGCTTCCATTATCTATTTTTAAAAGGTAGATTCAGGCTGCTCTGTACATTAGTGCTAAATCCCTCACATTTTCAAAACTAAAAATATGAGCTTCATGATGACATTGTTTATACCTGCTTTGGACACAAGTAACCTCACACCCTGTGGAACTTACAATAGTTAAATCAATATTTTTCTATTCTTAGTTCGCTAGCAGTGCAAGTTAAATAGAAAAACTTTGACCTGACTTTCAATTTGAAACTTAAGTCACTACGGCCATTACAATTAACGAGACCATGAGGGTATCTTGTGTTATAAATCAAATGGGTCAACACTTCAGCCTCAACCTAGTGTGCCGAGGCTAAACTTTATGCAGGACACTTTAAAGTAAAAACAACGCAGAGCCAAAACGTGTTTCTTGGGATAATCGGACCAATGGCAGCAGTAGCGCCACTGCCAATAATGCCGAAAGTGCTTTTGGCTGCGGAGCGGTGTTAAAACAGGAGGGGATTGAACAAATACAGGATTCCTCCCGCCGTAGAGCATTAGCCTCAATGTGCAGTGAGAAGAGCGCTACGCAACACATCGTGTCTTTACGTCTCCTCCATAGCGGCTTAGTGTCCTTCAGACAACAGATTTGCATTAATAAGCGTTGAGAAGCTCTTTTTGGGGGGGGGGGGGGGGGGACAATCACTTACATGGGGTGAATGAGACGCCATGAGACTTACAAGGGTTTAGGATGTCTCTGGTCCGTTCTTAAATATCACCATTCACCACTGGCTGCAACAACGGCTTATAAGTTCCCAGTCGGTCCCTATATGATGCTGCAGGAAAACGTCACTAGAGGGGAGGGAGAGTGGGAGGCTGAGCGGCCCCCACCCAGCCTGGGTGGGTGCCGCTCAGCCGAGGGTCTTGATGGTCTCCTGCAGGCTGGGTATGAGGAGCACTGGGCTGTTGCCTCCGGCAGCTGCGATGTCCGCCTGCACTGCTGCATCCCAGTTGAACGTGATCACAGCAGAAGGGACCTGGGAGACGGAGACATTTCAAATATAGTATTCTAACGCCCAGGGGGGGACCAAGGGACTTGTCCCCATGATCTGACTTTCTGGATGAAGTGCATTCACCGGCCGGTAGACATGGTGGGATACACGGTTGGCTCAAAGTTAACATGGGGTTTATGTAAGTGGAAGACGCCCCACATCTGACCCAATCAGTTACCCCCAATGTGTGTCTATTTCGCCCTTGCCAACGCTGTTATTTTTTTCTCTAGATCGCTACAATGAACAAAAAAAAAGGTTCTGGGTTGAATCCCGAAATACATCGTTGAAAAGAGTGGGTAAGGGACTCATTTAAGCTGATTTTCTAGCCCGTTTTTCATCGGTGGATTGTGCTTCCATACTCACCAAGTGACATTCGGCCAAGGCGACGTCCTCAGACTCGTTGAGCTTCTGGCTCCCGGGAGCGATGAGCTCAAACGGCTGCCAGCTGTCCACCAGTGACTCGCGGACAAACTGGAACAGCGCGGGCACCCGGTCCCACGCGTAGAAGGTTCCTAGGGCCACAGGCAGGGACAATGGCACATCAATGTACGGACACATTTAAACTGATTAGTCTGTTCCACATGCATATCGCAGGTATGGTACATTGAATACTTAACGAGTTTGGTCTATATACGGGTGCACTTATACCTAAATGAAACCAGTAGCTATGGTTGTTGTGGTTTACCCTGCTGCCACACATCTGTGAGAAGGGTCCATTAGTATGAGCCCTACAGTAGTCTTAACACATTAAGCTATGCAGAAACAACGGGATGACGCGTCTAACACAATTACCATCAAAGAAAGTGGTGTTGCGATATTGTGTTAGTCATTCAGCTGTAATCCAAAGCAACTTCAGCAAAGCGTTCGTCCAAAATTGGAGCAAGTTCTACATTCAAGATGGACACCACAAGCAGCCAAGCGAGGAGCGGAGACCTTGAAGCAGCGTTCCGTCGGGCAGCCTGACCCTCAGCAGCGTGTAGTTGTATTTCCTCCTCGCCCGCTGCTCGTCCTTCTCTCGCATGGCCTTGGTGCGCAGCATGGCGTTCTTGTCCACTAGTTCGCTCCTGACAAACAATACAGACCCTTGGTTCAGCAGTCGAAATGTGTTTCAAACACAAGTAGTAAAAAAAAAACAATGGCACCTGAGAAACCTGAAGAAACACTGAACCAATGAATCCAGAACTCAAACTCTGATCGGTCTTCGAGCGTACCTCTGCTGCTGCTCTCTCTTCAGCTCGTCGGCCGTGAGGTTGTAGAACTCGGAGGGCAGCTCGAAGCGCGTGGCGAAGGCGCACGCTCTGAAGGCCTGCGGCTGCCTGTCCAGCTGGGCTCGGACCGGCTCCCCGCGCTGCAGCCGGTCCCTCCTCTCCTGCATCAGATCCAGGGCCTCGGCACTCTGCTCTGGAAGCACCAGGAACTCCTCGCCCTCTTCTGATAACAAAGCAACAGTGGGACAAAAACAAGTAGATGTTTTTTTTTTTTTTATTAATCCCCATAGGGAAATTCCTCTCTGCATTTAACCCATCCTAGGAACGAGGAGCAACGGGCTGCCACAAGGTAGCGTCCGGGAACTTGCATGTTTTTGTGATGTAGGAGGAAACCGGAGCACCTCTGTATGTTCTCAGGGAGAACTCAGGGAGAACATACAAACTCCACACAGAAAGATCTCCCCCCCCCCCGGGGTTCGAACCCAGGAGTTTGAGGAGACAATGTTTCTCTGTGAAATGACCAAACTGTATGGCAGTCATACAGAGGCCGGACAGTCTGGTTAAGTCAGGACAGTCTCGTCGTTAGGGTGTTTCAGTATAGCAATGACGCTGCTGAAATAAAAGTAATAAAAACAGACTGACATGTGATGTGCATTATTTTTGGAAATACGTCTCATGACTGTCTCACTGTTGAAAAATCTGTTGAAAAAGCTGTTGTGTTAAACTGTTAAGTCAGGACAGTTTCGTCGTTAGGGTGTTTCAGCCAAAAAGGTTCTGGGTTCGAACTGCAATCCTCCAAAGTTTATTGTTTTCATTAAATGCATACAAGAAGTACACTACATCCACAGTAGCACGTAACCTTTCCTTAAGCCCTCCCAGCATAGCAATGACGCTGCTGAAATAAAGGTAATGAAACATACTGACTGACATGTGATATGCATTATTTTTGGAAATATGTCTCATGACTGTCTCACTATTGAAAAAGCTGTTGTGTTAAATTGTTAAATTACAAGTAATAAAGAGAGAAAAGGCTTGTGTTGCATGATCTTAGAGGCGTCAGTACCTTGGCCATCCACTGGGAGCATGGTGCTGATGAAGCCCACGGCCTGCAGGAACTCTCTGCTGCCCTCCATAGCGTGGACCTTCTCCTGTAGACACCAGACCAACACACACACACACACACACACACACACGGGAGATTGTAAGGGAGATTGTACACTGTAGTGAAAGAACATTTTTCCTTTTCTGCCTCAATTTTGTTCCATATCAATTAAGTCTATTTAAAGATTATGGAAAGAAAAACAGTGACTTCCTTTAGAGCCGTTACAGCCGAGAGTATAAAAGAATGCAGCAATATTGTTGGGTGTTGCGGCACAGCAACTAGACCCCAGTTCCATACAAATCATAGGCGGTGCACTTTTAGTGAAGAGTAATACAATATATTATAAATGGACACACCTGGAACACCTTGTTGCCGAGTTTGATTTTCCTATATTTTTCTTCCGCTGGATTCTTGCATATATTCTCAATGTACCTAGAAAACGAGAGAAGGGATTTTGGAGTATATACTAGGGGTTGTCCAGCCTTCCTAGCAGATTACATCAGTGTTTCCACATCGGGCTCAGCATGAGACTTTGTGAAATACGATCGTGTCTTACTTGCTGATGATGTCAACAGCAGCTTTGACTTTATCTCGGTCCTTGTTGAAGGTGTGAATCATCATAACCGACGCCTCCACCGCGTCCTCCTCGAACCTCTGACGGGAATAACATCCACAGTTCAATCTTCGTCACTCGTAAACAACATTGGGTGTGTTAAAAATGTATTTATACGCACCATGAAAATAGCCTCTTTGATGTGCACTTCTCTCTCACTCTTGGTCAGAGTGGCTCCGGTAAGTGGGCAGGTGAAAAACACTCCCGACACAGAGAGACAGGCGAGCTCCTTCACTGGCACGCTGGAGTCCTGTATACCGGGTGATGTACTCCAGTCAACTTTGCACACTTCCCCAAAGCAAGAGTCAATTCTCGTTTGCTTCAAGAACATTCTCAGAGGACTGTTTTTGCAATACACAAATACAGTATGGTATATAGACATAACGTTAAAGACCTACGTAGTGTACCTTAATTAACAAGGAGAGCATGCTTTTTGAATTGCTAAAAGTATTTATGTTTGGCTCTACCAGCATTGAACAGGCTTTGTATTACTACATTGACTACAATGGATCTACTCCAAGTTATCCACCAACCCTTGAGCCATACACACCTCTACTGGCTTTTCCTTTTCTGCCAATGCAGCAGCCTCAGCATCCAGCTCCCTTTTCACTGAAGAGAAATAAACATAATAGTTACCAACAGGCTTAGCTCATGGGTCGCTATCCATGATAAGCGGGTTGTGGGGGCATTTTGAGTGGGGTCGCAGGGCATACGCCAAACCTTAACCTTTCATCTTTAACCTATGAAGGAGCCAACTGAAGCCACAATCGTTGCAGCTTTTTGTGTGTTCTCAATGTTTTGCACAGCACATGAAGGCATTGGCGATTACTGGGGTCGTGACTTTAATGTGGGGGTCCAGCCTCCCCAGTGAGGCTGGCCCAGCTGAGCGAGGACCACCACCACCACCGTACCCTGCTTCCTGATGGCGTCCTGCGACGTCTGGCCCTTCGGCCGCGGGTGCTGGTCCACGCGGGCCAGCGCCGCGGCTCCGGCCCGCTGGGCTCCTTCGGTGGGCGCCTGGCGGGGCTTCGCGCTGGCATTGCTGTGCGCCACCTGAGGTTTGCTGTCTCCGCGATACGTGGGGAGGGACAGAAAAACGGGCGGTCATTATTACACGGACTCTCTCGTGCTCACGTCGTCATCCCGATCGCACCCAGACAGACGCACACGTACACAATGATCGAGGTCTACGTGCAGAGCTGCTAGAGAGCTGCTAGGGAGCTGCTAGGGAGCTGCTAGGGAGCTGTTAGGGAGCTGCTAGAGAGCTGCTAGAAAGCTGCTAGATAACTGTTAGAGAGCTGCTAGAGAGCTGCTAGGGAGCTGCTAGGGAGCTGTTAGGGAGCTGCTAGAGAGCTGCTAGATAGCTGCTAGATAACTGTTAGAGAGCTGCTAGAGAGCTGCTAGAGAGCTGCTAGAGAGCTGCTAGATAACTGCTAGAGAGCTGTTAGAGAGCTGCTATAGAGCTGTTAGAGAGCTGCTATAGAGCTGTTAGAGAGCTGCTATAGAGCTGTTAGAGAGCTGCTATAGAGCTGCTATAGAGCTGATAGAGAGCTGTTAGAGAGCTGCTAGAGAGCTGCTAGATAACTGCTAGAGAGCTGCTAGAGAGCTGCTAGAGAGCTGCTAGATAGCTGCTAGAGAGCTGCTAGATAACTGCTAGAGAGCGGCGAGATAACTGTTAGATAGCTGCTAGAGAGCTGCTAGAGAGCGGCTAGATAGCTGCTAGAGAGCTGCTAGGGATCTGTTAGGGAGCTGCTAGAGAGCTGCTAGATAACTGCTAGATAACTGCTAGAGAGCTGCTAGAGAGCTGCTAGAGAGCTGCTAGATAACTGCTATAGAGCTGTTAGAGAGCTGTTAGAGAGCTGCTATAGAGCTGCTATAGAGCTGTTAGAGAGCTGCTATAGAGCTGTTAGAGAGCTGCTATAGAGCTGCTAGAGAGCTGCTAGATACCTGCTAGAGAGCTGCTAGAGAGCTGCTAGATAACTGTTAGAGAGCTGCTAGATAACTGTTAGAGAGCTGCTAGAGAGCGGCTAGAGAGCTACTAGAGAGCTACTAGAGAGCTGCTAGAGAGCGGCTAGAGAGCTGCTAGATAACTGCTAGAGAGCTGCTAGAGAGCTGCTAGATAACTGCTAGAGAGCGGCGAGATAACTGTTAGATAGCTGCTAGAGAGCTGCTAGATAACTGCTAGAGAGCTGCTAGATAGCTGCTAGATAGCTGCTAGATAGCTGCTAGAGAGCTGTTAGAGAGCTGCTAGATAACTGCTAGAGAGCTGCTAGTTAACTGTTAGAGAGCTGTTAGAGAGCTGCTAGCTAGCTGCTAGCTAGCTGCTAGAGAGCTGCTAGTTAATTAAGGGGGACCTTTCGGTCTTTATTTGTCATTCCCATGTTCGGGAACGAAATTTGTCCTCTGCATTTAACCCATCCTACTGTACGTAGGAGCAGTGGGCTGCTATGATCAGCGCCCGGGGAGCAAGTTGGGGTTCAGGGTTCAGTGTCTTGCTCAAGGACACTTCGACACGCAGACAGTTTGGAAGCGGGGATCAAGGGGATCGAACCGCCGGCCCTACGGTTAGTGGACGACCCCGCTCTGTCCACCCGCTCTACCTACTGAGCTACTGCTAGTTAACTGTTAGAGAGCTGCTAGCTAGCTGCTAGCTAGCTGCCAGATAGCTGCTAGCCAACACAACACTTTCTTTAGAGGTCTTTGTTGTTGCTGAAGGATTAGGCCGTCAGAGATTACAGGGGTTGATTAGTCCCCAGACTAGTCCGTGTATAGCACATAACACGTATTACGCAACACAGGTCGCAACATTAGCGGTTGTTAATCCATACATGAGTGGAGCATGTTTACTGTTAGGTACACCCCTGGATGGTTGACTGGCCACATTATTGTCATTAGTCATTAGTCCTTGTAAATAAAAGTGTCCTTCGCACCTGGTGTCGTCGGTTAGCTTCTTCCCCGTTCCGGCCGATTTGAATTTGATGTCCTTTTTAAAGTCTTCAAAGAACTTCTTCATGTCTACACCGGTGTGTTGTTGTCTACACTAACTGCTAACGCGCTAATGACGGCTAATGACAGCCCACCACAACAAAACCCCGGGCCGGAAGTGAGACTCTTCAACTTCTGGAACCTCCTTCCGGGTAAGTCGTGACGGTACGTGACGTCATACCGCCCCCGTGTGGCTGCGTGTGGTACTGAGCACAAACGCGCGACATATTTGGACCACTGCACCTGTATGATTTATTTCCAATATTTATAATAAGGTGTGAACACAATGTGATTCATTTATTTTAGTCGACTTATTTGACTAAACGTACCCTACTTGTGTTGTTATTCTAATAGGCACTGGTGCATTTAATCCTTGAACATTTTACGTTTTATATGTATTACTATTTTTATTCTTCAAAGTCTGTAGGCCTAATGTTTCAGCCCGACCCGACATCGACAATACAATATTACTTTAAGCTCTCTCTGATACACGCAAACACACACACGTTACTAACACCAATGTACGTGTAGGCCTACATGCGTATGTATAATATTTATAATATAATCAATATGACAATATTTCATACAGTGGCCTATGTGTGCTCTGCGGGTATATGGGCAGTTTGGCCCATCTATGTTGTTGTCATTTGTTAATAATCTATGGCACAAGAATTTCCTTCAGGATTAATGAAGTTCTATCTTATCTTATCTTATTATAAGAAAGTATACCTACATTGTTTGGCAATATTTGAATGTCTAATTTAAAACTTAGAAATACAAAATAGACTGGCACTGAGATACTCTACGCTTGACTGGCACTGAAAAGCTCTACAAAGGCGATATGAAAAAGTGTATCATCACGATAATTATGTGGAATTTTATACGATATCGATAAATATCACGATATGCTCATCAATCAAATTCAAAATACCATTCTTACCATTCTTGAAGTATAGCCTACATGGACACTCAAAGCATGGGAATAATAAGTATGGGTATCGGACTAAAACTATATTTGCTTTAAGTCTGACGTCATATCTGATCACTTTAAGGGCGTGTGTGTGTTTGTGTGTGTGCGTGTATGTGTGTGCGTGCGTGCGTGCGTGTGTGTGTGTGTGTGTATGAATACGTCGTGGTGTAGTACCGACGTCCTCCACCAGGGAGGCGGTAGTTAGTGCCACGTCAGACGTGATGACGCGCCGGGGGAGGGGCCGTAAAGGGGGCGTGGTCATCGTATCGTATCGTTAGTACTGGGAAGCCCAACACAATCACAGGGCATTTATGTTCATACATCCGGGGGGCAGAAGGAGAGTAAAGGTAAGATTGTTGATCTTTAATTCATCTTTAATTCATCTTTAATTCCTGTGTCTCCAGTTTTGTCTAGGCTGTTTAAACGGATACCCGGAATGCCGGCCGCTTAGCCACTCGTGTATAACTTTAGCCACACACCCCAGCTCGATGCACATGTTATTATTATAATTATTTATACTATTATTATTATGTATATTATTTGTATGTGTGGTATATTTAATAGACACCTAACAAACACACTGTGGTGGCGATTACGGAACAAAAAAAAATAACAAGGTGGTGTTTCTAGCACTGCTTTTGGTGCGACGCTACCGCCACCAATTCATTGACAGTCGCCGTGGTTACACACACACACACACACACACACACATCTGGTGTACGTGTCTCACTAACACGTATTGGTATACACACTATATATCATAGGTGTGGTGTTGTCCCCGTGAAAAACACGACAAACACGTTTGCAAGTTATTTCAACTAGTTTCTATATCAAGGATTGTCTCTATTATGTCAATCAAGCACCTCCACAGCTTACCAGGGTTTGTAATCACAAAACGTGTTGCTTTGCTGTTTGTTTACTGCACTGCATCTCCACACACACACACACACACACACACACACACACACACACACACACACACACACACACAGTGTGTAGCAGTGTCAAGATGGACCCAAACACCAGTAGACTGTCCAAGGACCTGGCCGAAGCGGACCAGTCCCACCTCCTGCAGTTCTGGGGCGAGCTGAGCCCCGAGGAGCAGGCCGAGATGAGCGTGGATCTGGAGGCCATCGCCTTCGGGGAGATCAATGGCTTCTTCCGGAGCGCCATGGAGACCTCCAAGAGCTGCAAGGAGGAGAAGATGGACGGCCGCATGGAGCCGGTTCCCAAGGACGTGCTGGGCAGCGTGACCAGGGACAGAGACAGTGTTGGAGACTGGGAGGCAGAAGGTGGGTGACCTCTCCCTTTCTTGACTGGTGTACCGAGGGTGGGGGGTGGGGGGGGGGGTGGATAAATATGTGAAAGGACTATTTCATCTTTTCCTGGATGAAAACCGAATTGTTATTGTACTTAAGGGGTTTCACGGTATTGTAAAGTCCCCTCAGGACCTACATCTAGTGACAATCACCAGGGTGGGACTGGGTTTGGGACAGGATATGCTCTCTGCCAACACATACAATGTTTCTGTACGATAATGATCCTCCAGACAATTCCTTGTTCCAGTGTTCACCAAAAGTGGTTTAAAATGATGTTTCACAACTCTTTTGGGTGAGTATTAACAGAGGGGCGGCTTTGGGGTTTACAGCATCTGGATCTGGTTCTGCTATGACGAAAACAGACGTGTTACTTCACCCCCACCCTCCTTCCACAGTCATGCGGTCACTCATCTTTTCCCCCAGTGTGTGTGTGTGTGTGTGTGTGTGTGTGTGTGTGTGTGTGTGTGTGTGTGTGTGTGTGTGTGTGTGTGTGTGTGTGTGTGTGTGTGTGTGTGTGTGTGTGTGTGTGTGTGTGGAGTCAAAGTCTAGCAGACCCACCCAGGATATATGTACATCAGGTGAATTTGCAGCAGTTTACCGATGCAACAATGCCACACCCATAATATGAAGGCTATAAAAGTTGTTAGGGGGCTTTTTCATTTGAGTCATCATTAGTTGTACTGGTGTATTGTAAGGCATATACTAGCCTCCCACGGACCTGTGATGACTGAAGGTTTTGGAAAGGTTATTCGTTAGATCTTTTTGCTTTATCATGTTACGATGTTATTGCCAGGTCAATTATTTTGACCTATGGCCATCATAAAAGCTTAAGTAATGTTCTACCGCACGTACACCAACTTTCATTTTAACTTGAGGGCCACGAAATGCATTTCGAGTTCCTCTTCAGCGTTGTTCTCAAACCCAGAGTTTGTTTGTTTTTTCTCCCTGTTTCCTGTCAGGTCTGCAGCGCATCTCCCAGAGCAAAGTGGCCGTGCTTCTGCTGGCGGGGGGTCAGGGAACGAGGCTGGGGGTCAAGTACCCCAAGGGGATGTACGACGTGGGCCTGCCCTCCCACAAGACCCTCTTCCAGATCCAGGCCGAGCGCATACTGAAGCTGGAGCAGTTGGCCCAGCAGACGCACAAGACAGAGTGCCATATTCCATGGTGAGCGGTCCGGGGTTGTGTGGGATTATCTCGGATAAGATAACGCGACACTGTAGTGAGATATGTGGTGAAATGAACTCAACAGAAATACGCTGGGGGCAACACAGGTTACAACATGCGTTACATATGTGTGAAACATACAAGTGGACTACACTGGATTTTCCCATGTGTAGAATGTGGTTATGTACATATATAAGGTCGTGTAGCTTGAGACCTTTTTTAATGAGGCTTCTCTGTCCAATGTTTAACTGGTTTAGACCAAGCACCTCCAAATCTCCCTCTGGGAGGTGGAGGATTCCTGGGGAAGAAAAAAGAAAACAGAGGAGAGACAAAAAAGAGACTTAACCGCCCCTAACCCTAACACAGCCATTCCTATTCCACACTTTACCTCTTCCATATCTTAAATTTATACCTATACCTTCAAACTGTATACATAAATCTAAACCAAACCTAGATCAAAAATGGGCATGAAATATTTATAATATATTTATAATGTTTCTATTACTTAAGCTTCGGGAACTGTGTGCTGCCAACTATGTTTAGACCCGCCCAAATAAAGAAACATCCAGGAAGCTAGTATTGACCTTGTGCATTTCCCGAGTCCCGTATCTCAAAGGCAGTGAGTGTAATTGAATGAGGAAATATGTTATTTCCTCCTTTCATGATATCTAACTGGCCTCCGTGAGAAGAGCTTTGATGTTGGTGTATTTAATCAGGGAGCTCACCTTCCCTAGTTTTCTTCAAATCAAATACAACATGACAAAAACATTGTTTTTGTTCCCCTTCCTCGTCCTCCTCTGCCTCCAGGTACATCATGACCAGTGGCAGAACCATGGACTCGACCCGGGAGTACTTCTCGAAGCACAGCTTCTTTGGCCTGGACCAGAACAACGTCATCTTCTTCCAGCAGGGCATGCTGCCGGCCATGGACTACAATGGCAAGATCATACTGGAGGGGAAAGGCAAAATCTCCATGGCCCCTGGTTAGCACGCTCCCAATCTCATTTTCTCTCATGGATTTTGACCAGGGGTGGATCTAGAAAAATATTCATGGGGTGAACCGGACCTACGACCGACAGGTGTGGGGGGGGGGGGGGGGGGGGGTGCGCGATCATAATCCACCCCGGACCTACGACCGACGGGTGGGGGGGGGGGGGGGTGCGCGCGATCGTAACCCACCCCAGACCTACGACCGACAGGGGGGGGGGGGTGCGCGCGATCATAATCCACCCCGGACCTACGACCGACGGGTGGGGGGGGGGGGTGCGCGCGATCGTAACCCACCCCAGACCTACGACCGACGGGGGGAGGGGGGTGCGCGCGATCGTAACCCACCCCGGCGCTGCCAACTGGGGTGGCAAGGCTTTTTTTAGGGTGCCAGTTGCCACCCCATGTCACCCCGGTAGATCCACCCCTGTCTTTGACGGGTGCAGTGTATTGCCATGTAATCTGCCTTTATTTGCCATGATGATGATGATGATGATGATAGTAATTATTATTATTATTATTATTATTATTATTATTATTATTATTATTATTTAAATTGTGTGTCTGTCCTTCAGATGGAAACGGGGGTCTGTACCGGGCACTGGGGAAACAGGGCATCGTGGAGGACATGGAGAAGAGAGGGGTGGAGCTGATTCATGTCTACTGTGTGGACAACATCCTGGTCAAAGTGGCCGACCCCGCCTTTATCGGCTTCTGCGTGCTGAAGGGAGCCGACTGCGGA
>JAOPHQ010000329.1:80000-121978 GCA_030340625.1 Merluccius polli | reverse complement strand
CAGCGCCGGGTCATCGTCCGCACAGCTGCAGCGCTGCCGACGGCGCTCGCGATGTAATTACGTCGGCGCACCTCCCCGGGTCTCTGGCACCAGCGCCTGTCTGACATCGTCGGAGCTCGTTCCAAGTGTAATTTCAACATGTTTGGTCAGGGTTTTACGTTCACACACGGACACATTTTAAGAGGGGGTTTATGATGGGCTTATTGTGGTTGTATAGCACTACTGTTTAGCAGACATTTTTATCCAAAGCGAATGACAAATTATTTTTTTTTAGATGTATGCAATTAAGGAGCAGCCTGTGGACATGGCGGTTCGAGCCCAGAACTTTTTGTGTCTCAGATATAAAACATTTTAAAGGTAATACGTGTTGAAGAAAAGACTTTGTGAGTGTTTTTTCTCCTGCTAGGTGTTTTGAGCCCCTGTTACCACCAATACTAGGTTGACTTTCAGTACAATTTCAAAGTTAATCATCCACAAAACTGGAGTAAGTCTTTGTTTCATTCCATTAAAATCAATTTAAACATGTTTTGCACTACATTGTTTGTTTACCTTATTATGTGTGGGTTACTAACTAAACTAGTTTAAATTAAATGTAGGAAAATGATCCATTGAATACTGTTGCCAAACTTTATTGCTGATGGTTTGTCACACTGACAGAGTGAATTGTACATGCTATGCTACATGCTAACCTTGGTGTGTGAAGTGGGTATAACACGGCTGTAGAACGATATGCAATGCTCGTACGCACTGTCACAGGTGAGCCACCGTACCAAGCGAGAATGGGTATGTGCGCATGCGTGCTTAGACGGACGGTGTGATTGCTGGTTGCTACCCAACGGATGCCGGTTAAATGAATGAACCCTGTGAATGCTGAATAAAGATCCTGAAAGATACGAAAGACTATTATTGATCACATCATAAAACAACGGCCTCCGGTCCCATAGGCTGTCCTCCTCTCTCTCTCTCTCTCTCTCTCTCTGTGTCTCTATCCCGTCACTTCTCTGTCTTTCTTCTGTCTCCTCTCTCCTCTCTTCTACCATTGCCTGGGGTCAAGATTGAAGTCCCTTCATAGATGAAGGATAGTTGGACGGTCAGATGGACTGATTGATTGCATGGTTTATTGATATATTGGTGGATTGATGGGTTTTAATGATTCAAAAGGCTGATTATTGATTATTGATGATGGTTGAGTGTGTGGATCGTTTTGAACTTGATGCTGGCCAGGGTTGTCAAACTATTGTAGCTGCTCTCCTACGCTCCATGAACACATCAGCTCTCTGTTTTTTAGCAAACTGTTCCCTGAGACCATTGTTTGAAGACTTCACTCAATCTCAGTTTCATATATTTCCAGCAAGGCTGCGGCTGGTGTGATATTTAATCTCCAAGCACTTCTCCCTACCACATCTGCGATGCTGCTAATGTAAACGTTGCATTTTCAAAACACACTTTATTTGTTCATTATAGCGCTCCTTCCCTTGTTCTTCCCGTACGATGAGGCGAAGGCTTTAGATGATCTCATATTGGAACGTATTGATTCTTAAACCAGCCTAATTTATTATTCATCTGACTTTCTGAAGTTCTTCAACTTTGATGCAATATTCTTCTTCTTGGGCATTTGAAGCGAAGCCCCAGAGTAATGCAACGGGGGGGGGGGGGGGGGGGGGGTTACAGACATGCAGAATCCACGCAGTGCTCTGGCAGATCTTCTCAACTGCTGCGCTTTCACGCGGTTTTATCCGCTGTAATGTACTCCAATTAAAACACGACTTGATGTTAACGTAAAGCCGTCGAATATTAGCAAGTCTTCTGAGTGATGCCATGAATGTCAATGTCACGGCTAGACATGTGACATCATCGATGGTAATGTCACGCGATCTCGAGCAAACCTTGTGATGGCACAGATAGTAATTGTGACGTCATGAAAACATAAGCAGTGTTGTGCTAGTTACTGAAAAATAGTAACTAGTTATAGTTACTAGTTACTTTGTAAAAAAGTAGCTCAGTTAGTAACTCAGTTACTTAAACCAAAAAGTAATGCATTACTGAGAAAGTAACTTTTCAGTTACTGTAAAACATTCTTCCAATACTCCCGTTAAATAAAGGTTGATTGATTGAGTTCCCCTCTCACCGTCATTTCAGTTCTGTACTGATGCTGAATAGTACAAACTGTTGATTAAAACAAGTAACACCGCGGACCTACGACAGGCGGGGGGGGTGCGCGCGCGATCGTAACACACCACGGACCTATGACCGGCGGGGTTGTCTCAAAAAGGAGGACAAATACGCGTCCGGCTTGATGCTGCGCCGGACGCCGGACGCCGGACAGGACACAGAAAAACCGGACAGTCCGGCCTAAAGCCGGACTGTCCAGTTTTTTCGCTTTGCTCTCGAGTTGAAAATAGTGTGAGTATTTCCACGAGTAGAAACTCATGCCGTGCCCTGACCTGTCCAGTCCTCTTCATGGCGCGTGTTTGATTGCGTGTGTGACACTAGAGGTGCTTTGTTTTTCAATTCAATGAAACTTTATTGATCGGGAACTGTGTGCCGTTGTAAAACCTCACCAAAAGGAACGGAGTAACGCAGCGTTTGGTAACGGGAACGGAGTTACTGAATTTTTAAAAACGTGTTATGTAACGCGTTACTGAAAAAAGTAACGGCGTTACGTAACGGCGTTACTAATAACGCGTTACTACCCAACACTGAACATAAGTATTACTTCAAAGAGTGTGTGCAGATCACACAACACTAAATACTTCCCAGATAAGTATATTGATTTGAATGCCTTTTATTTAGCAGTTAGTGTTATTTAAAGTTCATCAAAACCTCAGTATTATTATTAGCACTGGAGGGGCTGTGCACCACCACTCACATCTTGAAGCCATTCTCAGTCTAACGCTGACATTTACTCTGCAAAATGTCAGGTGATGAAAGTTGTTTACTTTCTCATCTGCACATCCTGTGGATGTAGAAAACCGGTTGAAAAACATATTTTCTAATACCGTCACCAAAAGTAAAATGCAGTTGTATGAAGGTTCGTTTTTTGAAGTATGGCTTTTTTTTTCATTGCAATCCTCTTCCTTATGTCCTTCCATTCCATTTACTGTACTATACGTTACTGTATTATACTGTACTATACTATACTATACCTTCACAGCACTACGCCTACACTTTAGGATACTATACTATACTACTTTGTGGTAACACATAGGGCTCTACAAAGTTTGGTTTGGGTCATGATGATGGTTTGCATGTTGACTCAGGTTTAAAGATGAAGGGCTGCAGGGAAAACATTTCAGGAACATTGTGGACGTAGTACAGGCTCTTTATTGCTCCATCGTTAGCAGTCCCAAGTCCTCCTGCTCCCCTCTGCTCCACCAGCCAGCCTCGTGCCTCCATGTGATATGACCGCTGAGACTGGGGAGGTAGACGTGTGGAGGAGCTGTGGTCTGCTCCTAAAGTGAGGCCCCAGGGAGGAGATCCATTACACGGGTCCAGGACTCCCCGGGGAGTTGCTCTCTTCCGCTCTCCACAGAACAATTACCTCCACAACCTCTCGTTTCCTCCTCCTCCTCTCCCCCATCACGTCACCTCCTCCTCTCCCAGACCTGTAGAACTCCATCTCTGCTACATCCTTTATCTCCTCCTCCGTCACCTCCTTCTCCATCTTCTTCATCTCCTCCATCGCCTCCCTATCCTTCTCCATATTCTCTTCCTCCATCTCCTCCACCTCCCTTATCTCCTCCACCACCTCCTCTTCTGTTTGTTCCTCCTCCACCTCCTTCATTTTCTTCTCCACCTTCTCCTCCATTATAAAGCTAAATCAATCTTTCCATGGATCTGATCCGTCATGGTGAATTCACTACTATCTACTTTGGCTTTCCTTAGTTCTGCATTCATGCTGCTGTCAGAGGAGGAGGAGGTAGAGGAGGTAGGGGAAGAGGAGTAACGTGGTTGAGGAGGTGGTGGCAGGCGTTAGGGGCTTTAGGGCGTAGGGAGTAGCTGTGTGTGAGTGGCAGCTGGAGCCCTGGCATGGCTCTAAGCTGTCATGCTGGACAAACACAAAGCTCATTAATCCCCAAATAACAACATCTGGACACGCTAGCAGCATGCTAACTATACGCACGTCATAGACCTAAATCTCCCTCTGTCCTCCCCTTTCCCTCCATCCCCTCCCTCCTATCTCCTCTTCCCAATCTCTCTCTCTCTCTCCTCTCTCCCCGTCTTTCCTGTTCGCTGTCCTCTCTCCCTCCTCTCACTCTCTCTTACTCTCCCCCCTCCCTCTCTCGCCCCCCTCAATCTCTCTCCCTCCCCCCCTTCTCTCTCTCTCTCTCTCTCTCTCTCTCTCTCTCTCTCTCTGCCAGGCCCTGGGTTATTGGCATAGGCTCGCCCCATTAGTGCCTCGCTCCCGTTTTGCTATTAATTAGCCAGCCGTTATCTCATTAGAGATTAGCCCGCAGACTCACAGTTACAAACCGGGAGGCGGTTTCCTCTGCATCGTTACCCCACCTTGGTGGTCTCGTACCAGACGCTGAGTAGGGGGGTGTTTGTGGATGGGGTAGCGGGGATGCGTCCCATCGAAAATATGGACGTAGCGTCCCCGATGTCACACATTGGTGCACACACCACCGTATTTTGCGAGGTCCTGATGTACTGGTTTTCAATTTAAAAAAAGTTAATTAAGGTTAATTAATTAAGGACTGCATATTAATGTAGAAAAATCTACACCAAATATGTGCCAAATATGGATTATGTCCATTCCCGGTTGCAAACAATGGCAACGCTCCCTAGAGGGACTACATGCTAGTCTCTACCGCGAACAAGCTAAAGGTGGTTAGAGGAACTGGAGAAGCGCTTTAGAAATGGGACACATTTACTGTTTGGATTTTCATCTGTTTTAGTTGAAAATACACCATTTCTTCTTTAGTTTGCTTGAGAGTTTAGATGGATGGATGGGTGGGTGGCTGGATGATGGATGGATGTTGAGTCAACCTGCATACAACACAACGGCGGTTGTTACATATGTATTGTATTCAGCAGATACATAATGTTTTTTCATCGGCCCCAGTGTCAAAGTAAAAAAAAAAAAAAAAGCCTTCTGTGTACATGTTCTTCAAAGTCCTGCCCCAAATGTTTTTCATCTGAAGCTGAATATTCAGTTATTTATATCTAATGTATTCTGGACACGCAGAGCACATTTTAACAACCACTACTTGAAAATGAAATAAAAACAAGGGATCCAAAACAAGAAGACCTTTTGATCTGTTCTTGACCCTCGGGATGTTCAACACTACTGCTATCCGCTAACAGGCACCGCTATGTTCCCCAGAGGTTGTTTGGATCATATAATCTTGCTAGCCAACTCCCTGTACATGTAGCTCTGTCGCTTATTACTATGGCCATGGTGAACCTCAAATGCCCATCGCACCAACACACTTTCCAGCCCAAAAAACAGCTAGTTTCCCCGGTGTGAAATTGAAATTGATTGCTAATAGTGCATTGTGCACCCGTCTTCATTCAAACTGGTGCAGCACTACTCACACAGCCTCTCATTACTATGCAACGATTCACTCAACAAACGTATCCGTCGAGGAGCTAAGCTAGTACACTCGCTGGGCTGGTGCGCTCTTAGCACCGTACCGCTCTGCAGGGGTGTGCACTCCGTGTGAAGCGAAGGACTCCTACGGTCTGAGTTGGTTTTTCCTTGTGCTGAGCGCAGCTTAAATGGTAGCGGCCTCCTCTTGCTCCTTTGAAGACGCTGCCAGCTGAGGCTCCATTCGGAGGAAGAGACGAACCCAGAGCCAAAAGTTCCCCTCTTGAATCCAGATACTGAAATGGAGAAGTCAAACGTTAATCCCCTCCCTCTGCTCTTCTACAATCCTCTCTGAGAGATAGTGAGTGTTTGGTCGGAGAATAGGTCTACCTAGTCTGCATTGTCGGACCTCTCAGACCTCTCTCCGCACTTTGTTTTACCGCTGTGCCAGTGCTGGATAAAGGTCTGGCTCTACTCACTATTCTCGCATAGGGGGAAAAAGCGCTCCTTCTTGTTTGTATTTCTTTAACCAATCACAATCGTCTTGGGCGGCGCTAAGCCCAGGATGCAGCAACGGTGGAAGATGGCGGAAGGGGGAGGTAGTATAAGGTATAAGCTCGCCCAAAGGTGGGTTGGGTTTATACCAACAACCTACATCTGGTAAACCAGGCGACGGTCTACCTGGCGGATTAGCCTCTGGTTCTGAAACCTCTCAGCAGACCTCAAGAGAGGTCTGGAGCGGAGAACCAGGAGGTCAGGAGAACATCAGTCTGCTTGATCTTATTCCTACGTTGCTCCTCACCAGGTCGTGTTGAACCAGTGAATCCAGGTCCTGGTGAACCCAGGTCTTAGGGAGGAAGGGGGGGCATTGGGGATAGAGAGTGGCTCGACTCAGGCTTGGCCACCTGAAAGGGATGATCTTAAGAGTTTTTACAATAGTTACGGAGTTTGCTGTTTGCAGATAAGATAAGAGATATACCACTATACACCATATACAGAAAATAGCTCTATATATACACACTGAGTAGTAGTGGACATATTTGAAGAAATCTATTTAAGAAGGTTCTGGAAGCTCTGAGATCAGCTGGTTGGTGTGTTGTTTTATATCGTACCAGACTTCAGGTAGATCTAGCAGAGAGAGTGGGGCTGAGAGAGAGAGAGAGAGAGAGAGAGAGAGAGGTCCTGATTGAAATTGTTTTCTTCTGCCCAGCGAGCCCCGTGATTGGACTGATCTCCATGCAAATGAGCAGTCCCAGTCTTCCAGTGGAATGGAAATAGAAAAGCCTGATTAATAAGTGAGCTGATCAGCATTGTTTAAAACTGAGGCAGAGTCACAAATACCAACATTTGATTGGCCTAATGGTGCTGTAATCAACACATGGCTGCGCTATTCCTGGCCCAGAGCCATATGAAGATAGAGTTGCGTCAATGGAGGGTCAAAAAGCTAGACGGTCACGTGGTTCATGTAGCTTCAGATAGATCCAAGTGGGTCATTTGAATGAGTGGAAATTGCGCATCTGACCTGCTTGTCAGTAGTATTTAATATTGATATGATGATATGGTATAATACGATAAATACTAACTCAAATTAGAAGATTAGAGTGACAGGTTGAATGGTTAGCCAACATCGTGCTGCTTAATAGAATACCTTCTGCCATTGTCAAAAGGTACGAATTGAATATCAATCCATCCAGACCAAGCCATAGCTTCTCCAAGGGCTCTGAATCCACCAACAACAATAAGAAGCAAACATGATGTTCAATGTGTTGCCATTGAAAGCTTCTTGTGGGCAGTCTATTCAATGTATGACCTCCGCTGTAAAAGCATTCCATTGACGTACAACAAACAAAATCCTAATCATCTCAGGTCTCAAAAGGGTAGGCCCTAATTGAGGTGCATTAATCAATGCACATAGAAGATGTCGGCTACATGCAAATATGTACCGCATTTAATCTATAGTAAGCTGGTCTGCTATGACAGGAGTATACAGGGTGACACAGAGGCTATAGAATAGACCGAGAAGAGGATAAGTCAAGGATAAGTACCCACCTTATTTGAGGCTAACATGAGTAGAATAAGTAACTTACAAGACTAGGGGTGTAATTTTTTTTACCCACCCCCCAGATCCCAAATAAATAATTAATCTATACTACATTTTCATTTTCAATATGCATATTCATATGCATATTCACTAAGCATAGCAATGCAGTGGTGAGTTAGTATGGCTTTTTGTGTGCAGGTTTCTGGGCTATGGATGCTATTCTATTGATCTTCATTGATGTTAGTAAGCCTAAAGTAAGTTTTTACTTACTAGGTGTGTGCCTAACTGGGCTGTGGATAAATTCTACTGACTGTAGAAGTAACTAACAATGCCTTATTTCACATTTTATTATAGTAACAGTTTCATAACATATAGAAGCAGTGTCACTCAAACCCTCTCACGATTGAGCTGACTCAGTTGTGCTAACGCATGAACATTCAGTTACTCAGTTTGTATTCTTAATCTGTAAGCAAATAAGCAATGGACATATGGCCAGCACCATGGCTACCTGCCTTGCACTGCTGGTTTCTTTGGAAGCTAAGCAGGGGCTGGTCTGGTCCATCTCTGGATGGGAGACCAGTTGGTGCTGGCAGTGGTGTTGGAGGGCCAGTAGGGGGTGCTCATCCCTCTGGCCTCTGTAAGATCCCCAATGCTCCGGGATGGAGACGGGGACTCCGTCCCGTCTAGAGCACCGTCTTTTGGATGAGACGTTAAACCGAGGTCCTGACTCCCTGTGGTCACTAAAGATCCCGTGGCACTCATCGCAAGAGTAGGGGTGCTAACCCCGGTGTCCCGGCCAAATTCCCAACCCGGCTCTTGTACCAACATGGCCACCTAATCATCCCCTGGTCTCTAATTGGTTAGTTTCATTCCTCACCTCTCCACTGTGCCAGTGTGTGGTGAGCGTTCTGGCGTATACTGGCTGCCGTGCATCACCCAAGTGGGTGCTACACTCTGGTAGCGGATGAGGTGTCATATCTCCCCCACACACACACTATGTAAAGCGCTTTGAGTGACCTCCAATAAAGCGCTATATAAAACCTATCAATTATTATTATTATTATATTGACCATATAATGAAGCCTTAATAAACGTAAACTTCAATAGTGTTTCAATATCTTGGTCTATGGTCATTGCTCCATGGTTGGCTGTCCTTGGATGCACCAAATGCTCAGAGAATTGCGTCATGATGTGCTGCTTCCCTGGTGAAAGACGAGGTAGAAATGGGTGATGCAAGTGAGCAGGAGTAATCTGACCATCACATTGTCACACACAACTACAATAACAAATTACCTGTGAGAGGTAATGGCGTGAGGATTTTCAATGGAAGCCTTGTTCAGTCTCGAAATCGTCACATCATGTTATCAATACTCATTTCACCACCAACCGACAACAACATAGTAATCTTCAATGCCTAAGTAACAAATAGGCCGCCATTTCCCACTCAAACACATGTTTAGAGGCACCTGTCTGTACGAAGGCACAACATTACATAAAAACAACGGAACACACAATATTGACGATATTGATTTGCTCCCTGTAACCTAGCTTTATCCATTTCTGTATGTTAGCTTGTTAAAATCTACATACTTAAAATAGCGAATAGAGGCTGTAAAATATATTGCTAAGTAACTGAGTTAAAATGTGATACCAAATAAACATCAAAATTGTTGCCGTTTAACTTAAATTTGAAAAGCGCAGTTAAAACATGGCTCCTACTAGTTCCCAATGTTTGAGGAGTATTGAGTGTCTCCATGATCCGCCATTGCTCTAAAATAATTGGCCTGATGGAGTGAACAGAGATGACGCAACTCTCTGTCTGTCTATGGCTCTGGGCTTGCCAACACTGGCAGCTAAATCCCGTCACTGAGTCTTTTTGTCATCGCTCACAGCTTAAGGTTGGCTTTGTTGTCGTTCACCTTCCAGAGTACGAAAACAACAACTTTAAAACATATAGTTTCACACGACACTGCCTTGACCCAATGTTCAAGAAACATACAATATGAAGAACAGGCTTGAGGAAACGTATTCATATAAATGCATATTTCTTTTAGGTACAAAAAAGGGGCATTCGAAGTTACCAGCTACCAGCGGTTTTCCAGATCAACTCAATGAATCTTCAATGAACACTCCTCTCCTCCCATCTCCTCCATCTCTCGTCCCTAATGACACACCGCCTCCCCTCGCCTCCCCTCCGCAATCTCATTTAGGGAATTCATCTTGCTGTCACCCCGGCGGTGCATGTCATTATGCTGCACGCTCCCCTCGCCGGCCACCCAGAGTTTCTGCCCTGGATTCTGGCACCGCCAGTCTAGCAGGGGGTTAGTAGAGTGAAAAGAGTTGGCTAGTAGAAACTTAGCATCAAGTTAGGTAGCAGAGAATTAGCATAAAGTCATCTACCTAATGTCATTTCTAGACATTTAACATATCTGTTACACGTTTTTTTAAGTATCCACATATTAATTTAAGCACAAACATGTTGAAGAGACCAAACTGCTTTGCACGCTGTGGGAACCAACGCATTGAGGCCTCCATTTGGCCATGGAAATAGAGGTATATATAATATAGAAATAGATATACTGTGTATAACGTGCAAGATTAATAATTTCTGACACTTCCCCACATCCGGCCAGAATGTGAAGATGTGATATTAGTGGAGCTGAAGCTGGATGGATCAGATCCCGTGGCGTTGGGAGATTGGACCCAACGCACCGCTGGGATCTGGGTCGACTAAATGAGCCACGACATGAGGCTGATTATCTGGAGAGGTAGCAGTCCAAGAAAATAGATTAAGTACCCTGCTCTGCAGTGTGATGGTGGCTGGGGACAGCTAGGTGCCGGTGGTTATGCTGTAGCCCAAGGCTAATGTCAGCAGAACACCTACAGCCCTACAGCACTCACATCATCACATCCGCAACCCTTAAAACACCCTCAGCTAAAAAGGTACTAAGTTGCTCATTACACGATTGAAATGGATTCATAAGTAGAAGTAGGCTATGCGTCATCATTCATCCAGAATTTCCTATCCGGCATTCATTTTGATCTTATCTTGTCCTCAATGTATATTTGGATGTTAAGAGTCAAAGTATGAAAAGATGTACTTTTTGACACAACACTTACAGGTGTCCCCAGTTGTTACTCTTGGTAGTTTCAAATGGGGAAAACATCGAGTAAAATATAATACACCGTCATTTCAAATAAATCAAACATACAAATGCTGTAATGTAGTGGAATTAATGTTTATAAAATATAGAATAAGAACATAATATAGATTTGAGTTATTTAAATACAAATAGCTCGAAATTGTACAGTATTTGAAAGAAAGAAAGGTACTAGCTAACCTCCTACCTGACGGTTAACTAAATAAAATATTCCTTAACATATGACCTTATGATTACCAAGTGGTTTAATAAAGATGTGTCCATGCATACTCATGCAGTAATTTCCTCGCCACATATGTCCAAACTATCAAGATTGAAGCCATTCGGAGGAAAAATAAGTTCTACTCATATCTGTCTCAATTTCAATTCCACCATTAATTTAAACCTTCTCAAAATATGTAAGATATATTTACAATGCAAAACAATAAAAGTGACCATAGGCATGTATGAAATGTTGTCTGCCAACATTCTCCAGGTTTTATGTTTAAGTCTTAATATAAAGGACACAAGAGGGAAAACCCCATAAGGAGTCATTGTTTAGCTGCACACTGTCATTAAGTATGCAACGACCTTATTAACATTAACCCTTTCTAAGCAAACACATTTGTACCTCAATAGAGACGACTCCTTAATGACAACGTATATATTGCCTTGTGCTTGGTGACTGGGCTGGACATTTAAACAGCTCCTGAACCACGAAGCTCTGGGTTAGGCTGGATGTCTGGTTGGGGATGCCCAGCTATGGAGCTCTAGTTTGGGCTAAATGTCTGGCTGGGGATGCCCAGCTATGGAACTCTAGTTTGGGCTGGATGTGCGGCCAGGGATGCCCAGCTATGGAGCTCTAGTTTGGACTGGATGTGTGGCCAGAGATGCTCAGCTATGGAGCTCTAGTTTGGGCTGGATGTGCGGCCAGGGATGCCCAGCTATGGAGCTCTAGTTTGGGCTGGATGTGTGGCCAGGGATGCCCAGCTATGGAGCTCTGGTTTAGGGTGGATGTCTGGCTAAAGATGCCCAGGTATAGAGCTCTGGTTTGGGGTGGATGTCTGGCTAGAGATGCCCAGCTCCATCCTTCTTCAAGCTATAAAGCTCCAAGCCTTAGTAATGATCTCCATGCAGAGATACTGTCTGGGAAACGTGTGAGCACTAAGCTATAATCCTGACCTTTCAATAGTCTCATCTTCATAACACACACTGGGACACGCACCATACAATGTTTTTGCCATACAAACAAAGATGAGGATGAGAAAACTATTTTTAAATTACAAGAAAAATACAATGAAATGTTATTTTGGATTATGAAGTGTAGGGTTGATTATTTCTGATTTGTGTTTGTACCATTGCTCTATTTACTATTTAGCCATGTAGCAAACTTTTTTTTATCCAAAGAGACTACATGTCATTAAGGAGCAGGCAGGGGTTAGACAGTGAATACAGAGACAGGTCATTAAGGAGCAGGTAGGGGATAAACGGTGAATACAGAGACAGGTCATTAAGAACCAGGTAGGGGTTTGACAGTATAGAGACAGGTCATTAAGGAGCAGGTAGGGGTTAGGGGACATCTTGCTCTAGGACTGGCTACAGGATAGACAGCACACTTTGAGATTCGAACACCCTAACCATCTGTTTAGTCCCATTGTTCTCCTGTTGATTTAAAGTGTTCTCAGTTTGTGTGTGTGTGTTTGTTTCGTTCTCTAGTTGATGTGTTGATGAGTTTCTGAGTTGATGAGTTTCTGAGTTGATGAGTTTCTGAGTTGATGAGTTTCTGATGTTTTCTCTCCTCTCCCTAGACGGTCCGCTGGGTCCACGCGGGTTGGTGGAGGCCACGGAGATGTGCACCCAGGAGTGTCTGGTCCTGGGACACTCGGACAACTGCTGGATGCCCCCCACCCTGGGGACCTACCAGCAGCCCAAGTCGCCGGTCTCTGGCTTCGGTTCCTCACAGCGGGAGTGGGGACCCAAGGATGCACTCCTCAACGGACACACGCTGACCAGGTCTTGGAAGCACGAGGGCGGTCGCTCGGACCACTTCGGAGACCGCAAGATGTTTGGGAGTGGAGAGGGACACTTCACCACCGCGGGCAACATGGCGGACATCCCTCTGGCCAGTCTGAAGTCCTACCAGCCGGCCTCCTGCCCAGAGAGTCCCAAGGAGCAGCAGCTATAAGAGGAACTATCTGAACGATCTGTCTCCGTCTTGCTGGGACCACGGCACGCAGGGGAAGACTCGCACACTGGCTCCTCGTTTCACATCTTCTTCTTCTTCTTCTTCTTCTTCTTCTTCTTCTTCTTCTTCTTCTTCTTCTTCTTCTTCTTCTTCTCTTTTCTTTTGTTTCGTTGCCTTTCTTTTAGACTTAAGTTGATGCTTCTGCGATCGCTCCCTCTCCTCTGTAGACCACTAGATTTAGCGCCTCTGCTCTGCACCCGTACAGCTTAACTTTAATACAACACCAGTGGATAATTACCTTTTTTTTTATTATCAAACCTGGAAGGATTTCTTTGACTTTACTTTTTTCTGTCCACCTCCTGTGATTTTGGACGAAATCCCGAAGGACGACCAATGTGCGGGAATGGACAAAATGGAAAGAAAAAGAAAAAAAAATTAAAAAAGAAAAAGCGTTCCTAAAAATGTCGCTGGGTGACCAATATATCCTGATATTTGTGGTGTGGTTGTTATTGAGTTATTTGGGACTATGTTAATCAACACAAGCAACGTAACTGGGAGAAAACATCGTTAGTGGACACTCGTTTACTCTGTCTCTGTCTGTGTGTTTGTAAATAGGACCTATTAACCAATCATGTACCCGTTATAATCCGACCAATAGGACAGTGATCCTCATTATGGCTTCGTGTTACATTTATTTCACAACTCAGCTGGACCAAGATTTTTAAAAAGCGGCCAAATGTTTGTTGACCTCATCATTTCGCTAGAGTTCATTTTAAAAACCAATTTCCCCCAAAACTATATTCCACTTTCCATGTCTTTGCTTTTTTGAAGTGCGGCGACTACCGTTTGTTTTCAATATATATATGTATTCTGTAAGAAGGATGTCAGTACTCAATATTCTACATTATACAATTTAAATGGTGGAAAAGTTCCTCTAAAAACCGATTTTAAAGTGTTGAGTAAAATTCAATAGCAATATATTTGTAAATGGCTAAATGTTTTATCTAATGTTGATCTTAATACTGTATACATTTTATTGAAGGTGATTTCATCAGAGCTCAAATTATCAGTAGTACTTGCAATTTAGTTACATATATGAATATAATTTCCATACAGAATATTTTTCCATATCTAGAGAAAACAAAACGACGACAGACCCAATTCAATGTGCCTTCATGATGTTTTTTACGCTAAATTAAAATGAGGACATCCTTTCTAAAAGACAAACAGGTCATGAATGTTTGACAAATTTAAACACATCATGCAGATTTGACTTAAGACTAAATTAGCTCTGTGAAATCGAATGAAATGAACAGGCATGTGTCATCGGTAAGAGATGCTATCATTCCTTACTTTTCCTTTTTTTTCCCCCCACAGCATGGAAGGCTAATTTACACAAGGGAATAGCATGCGACAAGTTATAGCTCTTAAAAAGAAGTGGATTATTTTGTGTCATATTTCATTTTGTCTGGAAATGATTTGTGTATTAAGAAGGCATCGTTTGTAAAGCACTTTCATGTTACCGTCACAAAAGAACCTTCTATTGGGGTGGAGTATTGGGTTTGCTTACTGCAGTATGTTTGTCGTGGGGGTGTTTGACATCACAGATATTGAAACAGTTAATCCTTGTTATTATTCTACAGGTATACGGCTACTGCAATAAATGTTTTCATTATGCTCATGCTTTATCCTTCGTCATTTAGCCAGTTTCCAAACACAGTCTCTCCACTTTGTGGAATAAGTTGAAACAAATAAGGCGTTCCAAGAAACCAGGACAAGATGTGTTATATCCGTTAGACGAAATATGTTAATATTATGTGGTATTATATTCAAATAAAGAGTAACATTGACAAGAAGAACATTTTATATAATCTACAAGTAGTAATATGTTGTAAAAAAATAAATAAAGGACCAAACCGAAACCCTAACACCAAACCTAGCCCGACAACCAAACCCTAACCTTACCCTAAAACCACACCCCAACCCCCTTAAAATATCATTTAAAATCATTTTTAAGTAATTTCCATGACCCCATCTGCATGTCGGGCGAACGTTGAGAACGCCTGTTGTATATAAAGCAGTTAATAAGTAAAAATAGTATTGGGTATAAAGGCAAACCTGCAGGCTGCGGTGGTTGGTAAGCGCTGGTGTTCAGGATCAGCTGATACTTAGCCTACACTAGGCTGCACTTCTGCTGCTCGTATCGTCCCCTCCACAGCTGAAACCAACGATACGCCCTTGGTGTGTGTGTGTGTGTGTGTGCCTTGGATGTGTCTAACTTGAACAGTATAGAGAAGAATCGGCGCGACGGCCTCCTCTGTAACGACGGGCTGGCACCCTGACTAACCAGTGAAGTAATTAGATTCCTCTCCGTTTCTCTTCCCCTCTTGATCTGTTTATCAGCCGCACCCCAGCGGACCTGCTGTTTAACTTCCCAGTTCCCAGGCTCGCCATCGAACTGGCCGCCACGCTTCCCCGCTAATTGCCTTGGAAGTGTGAGGGGAAGCAAATTAGTGTCGCACCACAACCAAGAGAGAGAGGGGGGAAAAAGTTCCCAATCGCATTTTCTTTCATATGGCTTTAAGAATATTTCTGAGCGCGCACACAGTGGAACAGGCCGACTGTTCAGTTGGGAATCAATCAGTTTTACTCTCTCTCTCGCTCTCTCTCTCTCTCTCTCTCTCTCTCTCTCTCTCTCTCTCCACCAGACAGAAATAGTGGTATTTGCATATTACGAAGGCCATATTTAAAGATAATAAGAGCTGCCATTGATCCAAGTCTTGTTTTCCAACTTCGGTGAATTAATTAAATCTCATCAAGTGAATGTATGTTTTCATGAAACCCTGAGGGGTCCCGACTCCCTCACCCCCCCACCCCCCACATGTTTGATTTTACTCCAAGCCGAAGAGCAAAACTCACTCCAGAAAGTTGAGGAAACCACGAGCCCAAGTCATCTAATTGCGGTAAAACATCAAGGCCAATTAATAATGTATTAAAATGATGTTATGGAGTTAAAATTATGTAAAATATTACATACATACATAATCACTATTTCAGCGCCACATTACACCTCACTGTGTTGGCTGGGCTCTCTTCTTAGCGTGAAGCGTTTAAGTATATAAAGCAAATATAAAGTAAATGTTCCTATTCCAAACCGGCCCTCCTACTGTTCCCTGACCGTGAGCGAATCAGAAAGAAACCCACGACTATTGTCCAAAGGACCTCAAAAGGCTCCGCTATCAAGAAAAATGAATAAAATATAATTTATTTTGTAAGTATTCATCATAATACATTTTATTTGCACGTATTTTGTTTCAGAGTACTAAGGTCATTCATTATTGCCACATTCTGTTGCACAAAGCTGTTGTTTTTTTCTCTCCAGAACGTTTCATCGTAGTCCAAAACCTTTATAAAACCGGTAGTATGTAAGAAATAAACCAAGGTGGCTGTTATCGTGAAATAATGTACGATGGGAGAAGTGATGGGAGTAGCTTACCACCGAGGTTGCTTACCACCGCCGAAGTACATTATGTTCCGCTTTTACAACAGTTACCAACAATAAGTAGATATTAGTTAATTTCATCTGTAATGTTAGCATTTTTAATCGACGTGATCAGCTGAAATTTACAAATTTTGCATTGTCGAGGAAACATCTGGTTGATTGTTTGTAGCGCATTGATTTGGAGCACATTGATTCGGATTGACTTGAAACTGTTCAACGGCAGATAATGCACACCCTCGGACCGCGATTGACCAATCAGAATCAAGCATTCACAACACGCTGTGTTGTAAAAACAATATGAACCATCCAGCGGCGAGAGTTGCACCTGGACCGCTGTGGACGGGCTTGAGTGCATCGGGACGGCCCGTCAGTCCTTCTAATACGCACTCTGCCCGCCTCGTTTCAATTACCGCACCGGGAGACGGGCGGCCAGAGAGGAGATTGAAGAGACACTCGATGGAGCCATTGACAGAACGTTCCCGGCTTGTTTGACGTAGAGCTCAGGCCCGCCAAGGATCAATGACCGCTCTCAGCTCGCGGCGGACAAGTCAATTTCTGAGCCCAGAAGAGCCTGGAACGGCCCGGAAACACACACACACAGATCCCCTCTGGACCACCAACCCCCCCCCCGCCCCACACACACACACACACACACTCTACAGCCCAGCAGAGAGCAAACACAGACACAGTGTTCCCTGTGGACAAGGAGACCTGAGCTCCGAACGCCGTCCAGGTTGAGAGCAGGCAGACAGTACAGAGATGAGGGATTCGCTTGCGTAAGTTGGTGTGTAGTCTGTGTGTGAAGTCTGGGTGGGGGTGTAGTCTGTGTGTAAAGTCTGGGTGGGGGTGTAATCTGTGTGTAAAGTCTGGGTGGGGGTGTAGTCTGTGTGTAAAGTCTGGGTGGGGGTGTAGTCTGTGTGCAGTCTGTGTGTGTGTGTAGTCGGTGTGTAGTGTTACATTTATATTTTGCAGACACTTTTATGCAAAGCAAAATTATGTGAAAAAGCATCAAAGCACACGATCAACATCGGAGCACCGTAACACCAACAACAACAAAAAACATCTGGCCAGAGTGCAGAGTTGGGGTAGTTAGTGCGTAATGTGCATGTTGTTAGCGTGTAGTTGGCGTGTTGCTTTCAGGGCAGGCTGTGTTTAGGCACACGGGTTTTGCAGCAGGTCGTAGGGAGGTAATTGGACCAGGTTGTAGTGCGTTTTGATCCCAGGCCTGTTCCTGGGATCCTGGTTTAATTGGTGAAATACCGTTCCCTGCTCCTAGATTAGTATCTGGTCCAGTGCTCAAAGCGGGCTTTGTTCAGGCTATAAAAGGTTTGCTTTATTATCGTGGGGGGGGGGGGGGGTGGGGGGGGGTTAATATTAAAGGGCCCCTATTTTAACAACCAGGTGTAAGTGTGATTAGCCTGAGTGTTATGACCCTTGGTCATAGTTATAAGTTATTTGTGATTGTGTTAATGTCCCTCCCTGTGTTCATGTTTCCTTGTATGCTTGTTGTTATGCCTGTTTATGGGTTTGTGTTTTTGTTGAATGGATGTTAATTTGGTGTTTACAGTAAAGTGTAAATTAAAGTGCAAGTGTACACACACTTTAGCTGTTGAAGTTTTTGGCTTATAAGAGTGTGTTTCCACCGTATGTTTGGTGTAAGTAAATGAAAAGAGATGAAAACGACTTGAGATTCCCTGACACAAAGAAAAGCCATCAGGCTTTTAATCACAGATTCCTATTCGCAATTTACACCTCGTAATTGAAATCAAAAATCTATTTTTTGGCCGCAGAGCATCACTCAGAGTGCCTCATGTCGCTGCACCTTTTGTCCGAGTTAAAATGAAATTAGCCGTAATTGTGCTGGTTTCCAGATGACCCCAACAGCAGTTCCTTTGAGAGCCTGAAATACAGACCTGAGATAAGCAGGGGCCATTAACAAAGCCCTCCACGCTACACCCTGGGTGGGCATTAGCACCGGTAAGAGCTTTCAGCCATTCATATGCTAATCAACCAACAGGGAATTCCAGTTATGTCTTCAGTCACTTTGATTTTGAAGAGATTCAATAATTATGTTGTGGTCTCACCGCGGCCAATGTTTTTGATTGCCGAATGCAGAATACTTTTTTTTTTTTTTTACCGAAACGTGAGTGTATGCTGTGTGACTAATGCAAGGGTTTATAATGTGATACAATTTCATGTTTTGTATGAGAATTGAATATACGAGAGAGGAGTGAGTATCGGCAGATGGTTTATTAACACAGGTAAACCATTTAAAGGTATTCATTAAAATATATCAGCGGGTTTTATGGTCCGTTACTGATGTAATGAAGAGATTGCAGGGTGAGAACGCAGAGGAACAGAGGTGGCATGGGTATCTGCTAATTAAAAGGTGGGCACACTGTAGGTCAACATGAACATTAATAAGAATCATTGCTATTATCCCTCATCTATTGCCTTAGATTTAATCAAATACGTTAATTGAGAAATACCTTTTAGTCATTATTTTTAATTTTAGTGAGAGAAAGTAAAATTAACCTAGATGTGTAACAGTTATTGTTTGTTATACAGATGTAATGTCATGTCATGTAATGTAATATCTTCTAATGTAATGTAATTACATCATATCAGACACATAATGCTGGACCATGAAGAGAAAGAGAAGAAAGCAGGTGTTTGGGTTGTGAAGCCCAGGAGGTTATGAGAACAGACTCACTGTCTTCCTGCAGCACTGTTCAGTCCAGGCTTCAGAAACTACCATCAGAGGATACACAGCAGCATGCGTCTCTCCCCTTTATGAATACATGATAAACCTGTCAAACGCAGCCCCTTTCGTACTGTCTCTCTGTCTGTCTCTCTGTCTGTTCGTCTATCTATCTGTCTTTCTCGATTGGATTTATCTTTTCGCTTTACAAATGCTCGACCGTTGTTGTAATACTCTGATAAAACTCATCTGTTTGTGAAGAAGGCTCTTACAATTCTATCAAAATTTGAGGTTACTCATCAAGCTCTGAACACAATGTCTGCTCTCAATAAATAAGACCAATTGTCTTCATGTTGAATGTGGCATATTTCTGAATGCCATTGAATGCCATTTCAAGCAGTTTGAGTATCGTACAATACAAGTGCTGTTGTGAATAGCTGACATAAAAACATGAACTTATGTTGTATAAAATCTTTCTCTCCGTCTTTGAGAAGCATCCCATGTGACCGCAGAGCCACGTTGCAGAGCTACGATTGGGACCGCAAGCATCGCAGGGGAACAGGTCAAGTGGGTCAGAGGACGGCCACAACATCCATAACATTTTTATTATGAATCTCAAATATATATATATATATATATATATATATATATATATATATATATATATATACTGTATATATATATATATATATATATATATATATATATATATATATATATATTTGAGATTCATAATATATGCATGCTTACATACCTTGTCTATTTAATTGGATTATTTTGAAGACTGAAAAGGGGGATTCTGTATTGATGAACAATATTCACCGATAAATGGATTTGGTTGGACATGGTTTGATTGAATTGAATGATTGAATGATTTATTTTATTTTTATTTTACTGCACAAAATATTGGTTGGGTCAAAAGTACCTCCATGGGGGGGGGGGGGGGGGGGGGGGGGGGGTGGGGGGGTGATTATGGCATGCAGTGGTTTGGGAAGCCTGGCTTAGAGAGAGTTTCCCTGCTGGATGTTTGGTTTTAACAGTAAATAACGTGAACCTCGCCACGCCCGGCTCTCCCTCGCGTCTCACGGCGCATATCCAATCTTCTGACAAGAGTACGAGTCATTTCCTGTCACAGTCTTCCCAGGGAAACCAGAGAACATAAATATCTCTCTCTCTCTCTCTCTCTCTCTCTCTCTCTCTCTCTCTCTCTGACCTTGCGTCTCATCTGTAATCTCCTTTGAGGAAATTACGCTCACTTTATGAATATATTGTAATTAGGAATATGTATTCTATGGGGCCGGTATAAGATATAGTTTCTGCCTAATCTCTCATTTATATGCAAAGGAGCAGCAGAGAGCTTACTCTGCCTCGGCTCCTCCTAAGCGATCCCTTCTTGCCCTAATCAACTTCCTCTTTTCTTCTGCCGCCATTGTTCCATTTGCCTTATTGGACGCACGCTGCGCCACCGCCGCGTCTTGGATCATGAGCTGAAAGGGGGAGGTGGGGTGGAAGTGCCGGTTGGGGGAGAGTCAGACCTAGATAGCAGAGACAGACGGAGACGGACCGATGGGTTCAAGCGAGGAAGGGGGGGGGGGGGGGGAATGTTCACTCCGCCGCTGTCCACATCTCCGGTGCTGAAACAAACAGACCACCGCTGGAGCGTCGGTGGCGGTTTGGCACCGTTCTGCTCTTCAGTTTGTTCAGTTTATTTGATAATTAGGATTAACTCTATTTACTACTTAACTACTACACTACCGTTTGACTCTCTGGACTGCTAGAGAGGCAGGAGCTAGCAGGTAGCGATGGGCGGATCAATACCAAAGAACCGATACTGCCGATCAGCTTCACACTGTTCCCCCAAATGAACTGCTGACTGGACCTGTTGGGACGCCTTGTGAATAGTTGTGATTCAGACATTGCAATATTTTACAATATGAAATACTCTTTTTTCAATGTGCAATACTCTACAATGACTCCTCAGGACTGTGCACCTTACCTCCCTTTTCTTTGCCTATGTTTATATTATATTGTATATTTTTTATATTTTCTTGCCTATGTTTATATTGTATATTTTTATATTTTATTATTGTTTTCACTGTTGCAGTGTTATTGGAGTTGGCTTTTAATCTCATTGGACATGCGTATAGTGACAATAAAAGGCATTCTATTCTATTCTACAATCAAAACTATCCATGGCTTATGCTATGTGAATATAATTTATTTTTGTAATAAGGCGGTTATGTAGAATAACATAAGGAGGAAAATGTGCAGCACATATTGATTTAGTCATTTCAGATATTAAACATTAAACCTCCTCAAATGTGTATTATTGATTCAATATTGCACAACTGTCAACTTCTGTAACTGTGCTAAAAATAATAAATACAGTTTAAAATATGTACAGCACTTCAACTACAACTGCAGCAGAACAAAAATCGATAGTATAAATACAAGCACGTAAATATTGAAGGCAGATGAACTTGAATTGTGTTTCGTTTGTATTTTACACAAGAGCCGATAGACTGTAGACTGCCACCATCAAGCTGGGGATGTTTTTTTCTTTTTCTTTACCTGTTTACCATTTCACTTTAAATGTTCAGTACACAAAAAAAATATTTCTCAAAAAGCCCCGCAGACTTCTGCTTCTCACCTATAACTGGTATGACTTTCATTGTAATTAAGTTCTGTGTCCTATGGCGCCCTAGATGTGAGAGAATATTGTCATTTTTGTTATCAACGTTAAATATTTTTTGCCTCATTAAGCCGTTTTCACACTAAGCCTCTTTGGACATGTCGACACTTGACGTGATCCTAATGTGTTTTTCCTCAGGGTGTGTGAGTGAAGGCAGACCTTCAACAGTCATTGAACTGATTGGTCGATGAGATAACAGGGCTGGCCAATCAATCACGTGGCGCGGCTATAAAGATGTCGACGGGCCTAATGTGCTCTGTTAGACCTGTAGCGCCTGATGACGACGTTGATGGCACCGAGAAATGTTATTATAAAACGCCGCCATTATCTCGTCCCGCGGCTCGTTCCCGTCCGGTGATTCATGCGTTCGCTCTCCGTACCAATTTAAATGTTTCCTCATTATTACAAAAACAATGAAGGAGAACATGTCAGTGCCCGACGCGACGCTGGGAGGGATTTCCTCGCGAGGAGAGGACAGAAGAGGGGAGAGGAGGAAGGGAGAGGTGTGATAGGAGAGGAGGAAGGGAGAGGAGGAAGGTTAGGGGAGGAAGGGAGAGGAGGAAGGGAGAGGTGTGATAGGAGAGGAGGAAGGGAGAGGAGGAAGGTTAGGGGAGGAAGGGAGAGGTGTGATAGGAGAGGAGGAATGGAGAGGAGGAAGGGAGAGGTGTGATAGGAGAGGAGGAAGAGAGAGGAGGAAGGGAAGGGAGGAAGGGAGACGAGGAAGGGAGAGGAGGAGGGAAGAGGAGGAAGGGAGAGGTGTGGTAGGAGAGGAGGAAGGGAGAGGAGGAAGGGAGAGGAGGAAGGAGAGGAGGAAGGGAGAGGTGTGGTAGGAGAGGAGGAAGGGAGGGAGGAAGGGAGAGGAGGAAGGGAGAGGAGGAAGGAGAGGAGGAAGGAGAGGAGGAAGGGAGAGGTGTGATAGGAGAGGCCACCTGTGAAGGAATGTTGTGTCACACCAAATGGAGCTCCAAAACAAGTCGACTCTCCCCAGACATGCTCAATCGATTGAGCACCTTCAAAGGCTGAGGAGCCTCGCTCCTAGGAGGAAGATAAGAATGGGAGGAGGACAGAGGGGGAGAAGGAAGAGGAAGAGGAGAAGGAGGGGAGGTGGTATGGCAAGCCATTTTAGCTTTTAATAGTCTTAGCGTCACTCGGCAGCATTGAATTCTTACTAGTAAGAATTCAATTCTTATGAGTAGGAATGAGAATTTAAGATATGTTTTAATTCTTAAATTCTTACTAGCAAGAATTACATTCATACTAGTAAAAATGTAATTCTTACTAGAATTCAAAGATTTTCATTTTGATTATTATTTTCATTCATTATTAAGAATTGAATTGTAGATAAGTGTGGATGATTTTCAAAGTAAGTGAACGGTAATATAGATTGAAAGGGACAGAGGAGGGTTAGGGTTTGCTTTTAGGGTTAGAGTTTGGTTTTAGGGTGAAGTTTTGGGTTTGGTTTTTGTTTTGGGTTAGGGTTTGATTTATTGGTTTACAAGTTAGGGTTTGGTTTTAGGGTTAGGTTAATGTAACGTTTTAGAGTTTGGGTAGGGTTTGGTTTTAGGGTTAGGTTTCGGGTTGGTTTTGGGGTTTGGGTAGGGTTAGGGTTTGGTGGTTTCGGGGTGGTTTTGGGGTTTGGGTAGGGTAAGGGTTTGGTTTTAGGGTTAGGGTTTGGTTTAAGGGTTAGGTTTCGGGTTGGTTTCGGGGTTTGGGTAGGGTAAGGGTTTGGTTTTAGGGTTAGGTTTAAGGGTTTGGTTTGTTTTAAAGGGTTTGGTTTTAGGGTTAGGTTTGGTTTTAGGGTTTGGTTCCAAGGACCCTAGTAACCACCAATAACACCCTAGCAACCACCCTTTACACCCTATAGCAACCACCCTTTACACCCTAGCAACCACCCTTTACACCCTGGCAACCACCCAGAATACCACACCCAGAACACAGTGCCATCTGACTTTGCGTTCAGTTGAAGGAGAGAGAACGATAATAAAATGCGGTCACACATACTCTTGTGTGTGTGTTCCCTGCATGTCTACATATTTATGAATGTTTGAAGGTAAGATTTAAGGTCTTGTGTTTGTTTACCATAAACACCGCAGGTATGGATACTGTTTACCGTACCATTAGCAACATGAAGAAAATATGCCCTTGACATAATGGAACCTCTCTCCGCCTTTGCTCTCTCTCTCTCTCTCTCTCTCTCTCTCTCTCTCTCTCTCTCTCTCTCTCTCTCTCCCTCCACATGCTCTCCCTTGCTCTCTCTTTCTCTCTCCCACTTTCTCTGTCTTTTTGTTTCTCTCTCTCTTTCTCCACTCTCTTTTGCTCCCCCTCCCCGTCTCTCTCTCTCTCTCTGTCTCCCTCTCTCGCTGTATATGTGTGTGTGTGTGTGTGTGTGTGTGTGTAATTGTGCGTGATAATGTATACACACTCTATATTGTCGACATAGAAGCATCTATACCTAGGTGCGTTCAGGAAGTATGCATACGAATAGGGTGTCTATGTGTCTCGCACATAATACGATACCAACTAAATAAGATACATTGGAATAGAAAACTTGGACAAATGATTGAGTGTTCGCGCCATAATGACAAATGACAAATTCACTATTACCCTATTATTGTCTGCTGTGACACTCGACACCTGAATTTCCCGTCCGGGGGTTAATAAAGCACTGTCTTATCTTATCTTACCGCCAAGAGTAAAACGTAATAAACAAATACAAGAGTGGGACTGGCAGGAGAATGCAGCTGCGTACTTGGAGTGGAGACAATAGCCATCTATGTCCTCCTCCCCTTCCTCCCCTTCCTCCCCCTCCTCCCCCACCCCTGTGTGTGTTTTCCTCGCCTCTGTCCTCTCCTCTCCTCGTCACACTAAGTGCTGTGCTGTTGACACCGCCGCCATGTTTACCTTCGTTAAGACCGTTAGTGCCTGGCAGCATTACCGTTTGATGATGTCATAATGCAGCGGGGTACGACGTCGCCGCGGGCAACAGATGAGAGCGGGTGATGAATATTTGGTCCATATTAAAACAATCATGTTTTAACTATGTCTATATGATAACAACCAACGCATCTGTTATTCATTTAATTTTCAACGCCTGCGTCTGATTACCGCTACTTCAACAGTGAACACGAGGCCACACAAACACACACACACACACCACACACACACACACACACACACACACCACACACACACACACACACACACACACACACACACACATTATGTCCTAGTGTTCCTCGTACGCCAGCGTAGACACATCCAAACGCTGTTTTAGTCTGCTATTACACCGTGGGAGGAAGATAAAGAGGGCGAATTAAAGAGAGGTAGTTTGTGATAAAGAGGCTGGCTGATAAACTCGGCTGTTTCTTTTGTAGTTCAAGGTCAGAGATGAAGTAGTGTGGAGGTGAGATCTTTTACGAGGAAGCAACTTGGTCTAATTACGATGCGTGGATAGTGAAGGATTTTTACGAGGACAGAACCCGTTCTAATTACTCAAGTTTTTTAATTCTCCAAAGGTCTGTCTTTTTTGGTGTGACCCGCTCGGGTTTGACACACTTTCGTGAAATGAACAACCTCGCTGTTCGTCACTTATAAACGCGATAATAAAAACTCGCGAAACGCCGACGAGAAAATATTTAGCCGCACAATGACGCAGTCAAGACACCGCTGCCCCCCCTTAGGCGCTGCGTTCCATTTGTCGTGTTTGTGGCGTGAAATCGTTGCAGCACATGGAAAAATCAATGAAACACGCAATGATGGCATGTTCATGGGTTCACAACATAACGGCAGGCTTTTCTGAAAGCCATGGTGGAAATGAACAACCTCTGGCACTTTTATTTTCACTTCCAAAGAAAAAATACCATGATGATGTGTAAAAAAAAAAGGTCTACTCTTGTCTGGGGGAAGGTTTACCGCTTTAAGAGCGGACATTAAAAGCATAATATCTTATTGGCAATAATTGGTTTAAGGTTCATTTTAGTCACACTTTTTGGCAAAACTATCTAAGAAAAATAATTCACTTCTTCACACTGGCAATTCTTGTACATGCAACTTAAAAGGGAAAATGTGCTGAGTAATTTAAAGTCAGCATAAAATAATACAAACGCTTGTTTTCTGACAATGTGGCACCAGTTGTTTTCTCACTAAGTTTCTCCCTGAGGGGAACAGAACAGGATACAAAAAAGTACTTTTCTCTGGACATTGAAGAGTCAAACATCTGAGTGGAGGTCATGCTCTTCTAATCACGGTCTGCCGGAATAGAGGAGAGCCGTTGGGCCCCTGCGGTGAGGACCGGGGCCCCTGCGGTGGGGCACCGGTTAGGACTGTTGGGGGGGCCTAGTTGGTACAGTCAGTCCCTTTTGATCTGTTGAATCAAATCCTTTGTAAAGGCGACATAACGAAGAGTCGGTGTAGGTTAATGTAGGTGTCAGTGTATGTAAGTGTATGCAAATCGCACAGGAATAGACAATGGGTATTTTATGTTTCATGTCAGGTGTGAAAAAAAAAAAGAACGATAATCTAAGATGACAAATAGTGTCATGTTGAAAGGCAAGAAGCGTAGAGATCTCAATTGGCATACGTATCGGCGGAGAGCCGTGCAGTTTGGCAGACGACAGAAAACATCCACTGACTACATTTTAATGTTCCCTTGTGTCTGTATCACTAACAAAAGGATTTCCACAATGGCACTTAGTCAGATGAGGTCTGTTGTGAACTGGTTTAGAGATCGGTTACATCCAGCTGCTGGTGATTTTAATTACAATTCCACTCACTGACAGGATCCTGACAGAGATGTGAAATCAGAGTATATTGTGACAGCGCTCGGTTCTTTGAGAGATGCATAACTTCAGGGATATTTCCATAGCTTGAGCTCAGAAGCGTACAGAGACGTCTTTCCGTTTTTAGATCCACAGTTCATCTGCTCTCCGTGTGCGAAGGGGAAATGGAGACAAGAGCCAATCTCCTGGACACTGATTGAGCCGGTCTTCATCGCGTCCCGCCGGATCTCACATTAAAGCCCTTGCTGCGCCAGAACATGCTAGGACACGCCTCAGTGCCCCCCCGCCCGCCGCAAAACACAACGTTAGACCAAGCGGTCGCCCAGAGAGATGAAACACAACAAGTGGGGGAAATGCCATAGAAATGAAATGAAAAAGGTCGTCGACGTGCAACATATGAGAAGTAATGCAAATGCAAAAAAAAACCTGTTTGAAGTTTTTTGATCGTCCAGCCAATTGTGTTGTAAGTAGATAAGTGGAAATACTTTTAATAAACAATGATTCGATAACTAATCTTTGCCTTAAACAAAATCCCCAATATTTTTGACCTATGACCCCAAAAGGCAGATCTTGCACTCTGCCTTTGTAGGGTAGAGTTGATGAAGACATTATTATCAGTAATGCAACCAAATAATGACTTAACTTAAATGAATTAACTTTACACTAAACATCTTTAACTTTAAGAGTGATTTTATCACGGTGAATTTAAATCAGTTAACTTTGTTGAGCTCTGTAATTGCGGCGGTTTGTTTTTGAGTACATAAACATTTGATTTTAATTGTGTGCCTTTTTTCCCCCCCAGTAAACTCTAAAAAGCTGAAGCTAAGAAAGAGCCGTAATGCTCAGCCTCTCTGGAGAACACACAGGTTAAATAAATAAAACGAGCGAACGTACTACAAAGCATAACCTACAAGAAACACTCGACCGTCCTTTCTACCTGGCCGTTTAAAGACTTCAACTATAAATGCCTTTCTCTCTTCTCTCTCCTCTGTGACTTGAAAACAACATCCCCCCCCCCCCCACCCCACACACACACACACACAAAATCCCACACTGTGTAGATTCATTAAAAAAAAAGTTGGATGCGCCTTATATGACTTTGCTGCCCAACTTTTTGATTTGATCAAAGCCACGGTTGGAAAACTGCCGGGTCTTAAGGACTTAAGGGCGACGATGTTGCGTGAACAAAGTGCTAAGAAATCCTGACACTTCGCCTCCCAACCTCTGACACGTCCCTTCAGCAGATACAAGGTCTCTAATAGACACACACTAATCTCAGCTACTCCCAGATTCCATATTTGTTCATACTGACTTACTTCGAGTTAAAGTAAATATCAGATTGATAGTCACTCTTGCTCTCTCTCTCTCTGTCTCTCTCTCTCTCTCTCTCCCTTCATCCCTCCCACCCTCTCTCCCACCCCCCAATTTCCCTCCCCTCTCTCCCTCTCTCTCTGTCTCTCTCTCTTTCTCTGTCTCTCTCGCTCTCTCTGTCTCTCTCTCTCTCTCTCTCCCTTCCTCCCTCCCACCCTCTCTCTCTCTCCTGCCCCCCAATTTCCCTCTCTCTCTCTCTCTCTCTCTCTCTCTCTCTCTCTCTCTCTCCCCCCCCCCCGCCTCCCTCCCCCTTCCCCCCCCCCTTTCCCTCCATCATGCTCCTGAGGTCTGAAATAAGAGTGGCCCGAAGGAGATGGATAATTATTAACAATTAATATTCATAATGATGTCGGGTCCCAGGACAACCAGGCGAGTCTCAGTCCAATAGATTCAGAATTCAATCTGTACTTCACATAAACCAATCAGAATGATGCGCACACATACCACTGGTGCCCCCAAACTCACTATCGGATATTTAACAGTGAAATCTGTCAGGATTACTGCATGGTGTCCTAAACCTACGGGAAGGAGGAGGAGGGAGGAAGAGGAAGAGGAAGAGGGGGGAGGAGGAGGAGGCGGCACAGAGAGGAATTAGCAAGGAAAGTGACATTCAAAATTTACTTTTTAATTAAATCATTCTGGGATTATCAATTTGTGACGGTAAAGCAACATTACTCTGAGTGGGTATATGGACAGTTTGTTGATTGTAGAGCCTAATTGCAATATAACAATATTATTATTAATACTAATTCATTTAATAATAATATATTCAATTCAATATTTCTTTATAATTATGGATTTATATATTTTTCTGTTCTTTTATATTGTACACTGTTGTGTATATATGCATATTTGTCGATATTATATCTTTATTCTTGACTTTTTCTTGATGTTTACTTTATTTTATATTCTCGATTCTTTTCTATAACTTTTCTATCTTGAGGAGAGCAACTGTGACAAACTATTTTCAGTTCTCTGAATCTGAACACTAGCTTTAGTTTTAATAAAGGTATGAAACCAAAACAAAAACTGAAACATGTCTGTTCTGATTGGCTCGTTTTTCATCCAATCAAACCCAGGCTGAGACATTTGGAAGGCAGACACGGTTTCCTCCCAGACAGAATTTGCCTGTTTGTTGTGTATTAAATTGTGTGTTTGCTGCAGATGTTGATTGGGACACAATCAGGTTTCCTTTTTTGTTTTGTGTGAATCAAGAAGGACCGGTTCTGCTGCTCTTTCTCAGAAAAACAAACGGTGAATATGGGGATAAAATATAGGATAACATTGAAATGTCTTAACATTTCATTTACAGGGTTCATTAGCTTGTTCATTATCTAGGTTTTAATAAGAGGATAACATATAGGAGAACACATCGTTTTAAGGCACCGTTGACTTCTTCATTACTTACTTACTCAATTACTTTCACTCCTAATGCATTAAACTCTCTTCCCCTCACTGGAAGCGACGTGTTTGGCTCCCAGTGTTTAAGTTTGCTGTGTCTCAGTGTTTTCCCCTGCGGAGCCACCTTGGGCGTGACGAGACAGGAGAGGGCAGAGTTGGGATCTTCAGCAGCGCCCGTGTTGTGTTCAGCATCAAACTTTTATCAAGACATAATGGGGATAAATGATGCATGTAATCAGAGGCTAAATAATGCTTGAATATGCATCGTGGGCCAGGTAGGCTGCGACCGGCCGTCTGAGCAGTCTGCTCCCAGGTGGACGGCCGCCATCTGGCCGCCGCTGCGCACGCTGACCCCGAGTGCCAGACTCCTTAGTGTGCACGGACGTGCGCACGGACGCCGGACATCATCTGGTCAGGCCCCCGCACACCCGGCCACATGGACGCAACCTTGCCGCGGAGTTAGGGGACACACCACACACTCCCGCACCCGCCCAGCGCCGCCACATAGAGGTTACACACTTCTGGAGGGAAAGCATTGTCTTCCCTCTGTCTCACCCTTCCCTGAACGGCTGCTTTCACCGGGTTTTAGATTTTGTTTTTGAAGTTGATTTTTAAAGTTATGTCATCACTGAAAAAAACATCAAGACTGATTTTAATTATAATAATAATAATAATAATAATAATAATAATACATGATATGTATTAACCGCTTTTCTAAATACTCAAAGATGCTTCACAGAGTGAACACACAGGGTCAAGTTATTTAATAGGTGCATGTAAATAAAAGTCAGGTAGGTGGTAGTTAAAAACTTGAGGAGTCATTAAATGGAGGGAGGGGAGAGAAGGAAGGGAAGAAGGAGGTAAACTGAGGAACGCAAGCTCGAAAAGGTGGGTTTTGAGTGGCTGTTTGAATGATGGCAGTGTGTTGGTTGGGGCTGGCCGTTCCAGAGGGAGAGTGCGGCAGATGAAAAGGCCACCCAGGTCCGGAGATTGGTCCTGGTTTTTTTTTTAGTGAGGTTGCGTCCCCAGACCTGAGGCATCGGGTAAGGGAGGGGCGGAGGAGGAGGTTATTTATGACTTTGTAGGAGTTGAGTAATAGTTTAAAGTGAATCCTATATTATTTTGTTCTTGTTCTATAAGTAGAATAATACATTCAACCACATTTCCAAGTGTGCAAGGCAGGATAAGAATCAACACGAGGGTTTGCTTAGTGTTTTTAATTTCAAAATCTACCCTCTAGTGACATCGCAAGTGGGAGTGTCCACCCAGATGTATGATAGCTAGATCAGTCTCCCAGCCTACCCAGTGGACTGTACCAGCTGGTAGCCTCTATCCATCCATCATATAGCCAGGCCGACACTCCCACTTGTGATGTCACTAGAGGGCACATTACGAAATGGCTTTTAACGGCTGATCACACTCACACCTGGTGGTAAAATAGGGGCCCTTTAAGGTAAGATCAAATATAGCACCTCTATGAACCTGTGTGGAAAGTCTCTGTGGAGAGAACAAAACAATCCACGAGGAAAAGTGTTTCCACGCCTCGAAGGTTTTGTAATTATGCAAAAAAATTCTATTTCATTTAAGGACATGAATAACACTGTTGTTTACTCCAAGTTCATCAAACTTAATATGCTCCCGTTGAAGTTGTTTAACTTTGTTGTTTTAAATGTAAATTACTTTGCTTATTAAATGTCGACCTGATCTGATTCTGCCCAGTGTGGGAATGCAGAAAGCGTACAGATTTATTGTGTTCACTTGTTTTAACTTGACGTGTTATCGAGTGATCTCAACTAATAGAAAATCTATAGGAACTATTTATAATTGTAGGTCAACTCAGAATCAGATTGGGACAGAGATGTATCGCCAGGTTTGCAAATACAAGGATCATTTTCGTATATGTTTACACAGTGAATGTAAGGATTAACTAAATGTTTGTGTAGCCCTTAATCCCAGGCATCCCCAAAGATAACATGATTAAATACAATTAAGACAGGAAGCAATTCACTATCTAAACATTCAGTTTCAGCATTGTCTTTAAGGAAAAGGAGCATTTGAATAATGTGGTGAGGTTTCATTATGCATGCGTGTGAGCCTTCGCTCGTATCCAGTAATTCCTATTGTGTCGTTATCTTCGGCCAGCGAAGGGCCCTGGCGGCGGGCCCCGGAGGCCCCCCCCGATGCCGGCGGGCGATCCAACCGCACCATTGTCCTCTCACCTCTCCTCACCGCTGATTAAAATCAAAATCTCCCTTATTTCCAACGTACAAAATAAAGTGTGTTTGACAACAAAAAACTAAGGCTGGGTGTATTGATTGAAACTTTTGCAGAAGGTTGCTGATGGTTTGCTTTCCATAACAAGACTACTTGTGGGCTACTTGGCTACTTGTGGATTCTGTTTCAGTCGCCTCCTTCTGACGTTCGAGGAGGAGGAGGAGGAGGAAGAGGAAGTGAAAGAGAGAGAAACCCAGAGTTTGCGGAGGAGCCAGGGGTTTGTATTGCAGAACACGGTCATGACGTTTATTTGTGCACGAGTCAAGAACAATAAAGACTGACCGCAGCATCGTGTCGTCTGCATGCTAACAGGCCACCGTTGCTACGCTCATTTTGGTTTGAGACGACGGCACGTGCCAGCGACACGATGACGAGGAGTACTCCTCCTCGCAACCCCTCCTGACCGGGACACGTGTCTGGTTAGCCCCCGAGTCGTCCTGGATCCGCTCATTATGTAAATTTCATCCCACGGTGGTTGGTGTCAAGCACATGCTCATGACAGCGAACAGCGCTTCGTTTCCAGCAATTTCTTTCAGAGAATGTCGAGGTTCTGACAATTGTCCCCGATTGGTGGAAAGTGCGGCAGGGAGAGAGATGAGACAAACGGGGCGATCTGTGACATGTATAATGGGAAGCATTCTGGGTTTTGTTCAGCGGGTGACTTTTAGGGGAGGAAGATTGATTTGTCTGGAAGTGGTACACGTTCAGCGATATTTGCATCCGACTTAAGGATGGCGTCCTCCAGACTTCTTAACGGTTCTTTTCCCTCCCGCCGTGGCTCGACTTTCTTACCGCGGAAATGTTCATCATAAAAACATTGCAAATAAAATCATGTACAGAGGAGCCCCGCACAGAGACGGTGACTATTAACCCACTGAGGTCAGGAAGAGATTCTGTTCATCTTTATTTAATAAGAGGAGAAAATCCTCTGACATTGTAACAACATTAAAAAATGTTGTAAATATGCTGCCACCTGTTTGGGCTGCCTTGTAAAAAATAACAAAAGAAGGCCTTCAATGGAAATAAAAGAGAAAAATCCATAATACAGGGCCTTGCGACTGGTATATTAGTGAAGCACACGGCTGTTTTCCCAAACCGCCGGTCTCTCGCTCTCCATCGACAACAAACACTCTGAACCCCCGAGAGCAGAATCGGCGTCTCTCACGAGGAAACCGCTCTTTCTTCCTGGAAGCCATCCTGCTTTTAGCAAACTGTGTAGGCATGAGCACATTGCCCTCTGTACGCCCATTGTTGCATTTAACAATCACACAGCCCTTTGTTTATATTCATAAAGGCTGGCACACAATAATTGGCTGTTTACATTACAGTATTATTTATTTCTTGCTTGTGCTGCACGCTGCGTCTTAACAGGGGCCAACATGAAATGAAAGGTTTTCTGTGAATTGTTTGTCTATATGAATGTGGATGCTTGCATGCACCTTCCTGCCTGAAGAGTGTGTATCCTTATGTTCAGTTTACTCAGCTTTTCCTTTATTTATTAGCAGTGGTAGTAGTGGTATTATTATTATAGAGGACTTAAAACAATTTGGGCTAACGGTGTTGGCTGCATTTTTACATCACTGCAGGTCTCAGCATGAAGTCATTAAATCCCACGGTATTAAAGTTGATTTAGTTTATTAGGTATCAATTTCACGGTAGTATTATTTATTCAGTTTATTAAACATCGAATTACCGGTATCATAATTTAGTTTATTAAACATCAAATTAACTGTATTACAGACCATTTATTTTGTTTATTACGCATCGAATCCACAGTATTATAGTCTATTTCATTATCAAATTGCGTGGAAGAATCCTGACCTTTTGTGCGTCGCGCATCAGATCTGCTTTGGAGGAGCAGCGGCTGCTGATGCAACAATTGGAGGCTCAAAGCGCGGCTGACATTTTGTCCTCTCCGGCTTGCCGTATGTGTACATGACTAATTAGTGGGAAAACTCTGTCACAACGCCATATGGTGGTGGTGACGGAGCAGCTTGAGCAGGGTTGCTGCCACCCCGAACATCTAAGAGCGTCAACACAATCTGTCCGGCACCAAGGTACCGCCACATGCAAATGAGGTTAAACGTTCAACGATTTATTTTTTTCTCTCCCGGTTTTGTCTTGGGGTCGCAGCGACTGGGAGGGGGGGGGGAGCACCTGTAGAGCAGGATGTATTATATATTTATGCATTTATACATTTCAGGCGTCTTAGTAACTCTATCCATAGCACCGGAAGAGCAGGTAGGAGTTAGACACCGGCTGACTCACTAATGTCAACACTTCAAACCACATCAACACGATCAGTCATCGCACCGCATAAATCACACTACTAATTCTGGGTCAGGAGAATTGCAGAGGTTAATGTGTGTGTGTGTGTGTGTCTGCCTCAGTGAGTGTGTGTGTTAATGAATATGTGAGTAAGTGTGTGTGTGTGTGTGTGTGTGTTGTGTGGGTGTCATTTTTCTTCTTAATGAATGCCTGTGTGGTTCACAGACTAAAATAAGACGGGCTTAATTCATAAAATGTGTTATTTGTTGGTGATGTGTTGAGAAAATGTAGCTAATATACAAATAATAACCATTATAATAGCAATAATCATAAGTATAATAGGCCTACAAATAACATATAATAAGTGATACATGTAAAATAATCAATTACTTCATTTATAAATAAATACATATTGTAAATATTGAAAAAGTTGTTTAATCATTTAACGTATGGCAACATGAATCTGGACGCGCCGATCTCCCCAGGTCAGGTTGGATTTTGCTCAGCATGGTGGAGGAGAAGAGGAGGAGGACTGGAGTGATGTGTGGGGGTGTAGGAGTGGGACAGTGCTGAGCCAGGGAAAGCAGCTGACGTCTGGCTAGTGAAGGAAGGGGATGGGGGGGGGGGGGGGGGGGTAATGGGTAATGACTGGAGACACTCTCAGGACTTTCAAGTTCACAGGAGGTCGACACTCGGTCGCCGCGGCGGGTGCTTTCACTGTGAGATACATTGGCATTTAATATCCTTAACCTATAATTATTTACTTTATGAAGTCACAAGAGTCTCTTTATTATTTTCAAAATGATTAATTATTTTTGGAAGCCGTTTTATTAAATTTAATATCTCTGAACTCAAGATGAAGAAAAAAAAGTTTTGTCCTGTAAGAGTTCAGATAAGATCAGTCTCAACTATGGAGGTAGCTTTCCCTGGTACCCATAATGTAGAGGTAACACAGGTCTTTCTCTGACCTCAGTACTGTAATGTAGAGGTAACACAGGTCTTTCCTGACCTCAGTACTGTAATGTAGAGGTAACACAGGTATTTCCTGACCTCAGTACTGTAATGTAGAGGTAACACAGGTCTTTCCTGACCTCAGTACTGTAATGTAGAGGTAACACAGGTCTTTCCTGACCTCAGTACTGTAATGTAGAGGTAACACAGGTCTTTCCTGACCTCAGTACTGTAATGTAGAGGTAACACAGGTCTTTGCCTGACCTCAGTACTGTAATGTAGCGGTAACACAGGTCTTTCCCTGACCTCAGTACTGTAATGTAGAGGTAACACAGGTCTTTCCTGACCTCAGTACTGTAATGTAGAGGTAACACAGGTCTTTCCTGACCTCAGTACTGTAATGTAGTGGTAACACAGGTCTTTGCCTGACCTCAGTACTGTAATGTAGAGGTAACACAGGTCTTTCCTGACCTCAGTACTGTAATGTAGGAAACATCTGTTTCCCTGACCTCAGTACTGTAATGTAGGAAACACAGCTCTTTCCCTGGACTCTGTTGAGGCAACACAGCTCTTTCTTTCGCCTCAGTACTCTAATGTACTAGGACAGTAAAACCGAAAGGCAGGTTTCTGCTCACCAGCTCACGAATGTCTCGTAAGATTTAGACGCAGTAGTTTGACAGGAAAGGGCGGAGAAACGGGAGTCTGTCATGAAACCGACAACCAATGACCCCAGTGCAAACTGCCAAACACTACACACACTACTATACAACGATTCAGTTCCCTTACTGTTACTGCTGGCTTAGCATTTCTACTGCTGAGCAAGATACAGTTTCACTATCTCCTCCTCTAGCAGTAGCTCATGGAAGAGCTACTTACGAGAAGAGAAGACATCCTTCAATGTCTTCATCTGAAAACAAAACCAACCCCATCCGCCACCATTACCGACTGATGAGTCTTGAGGTGAGTCGCGTGTTTGGACGGTTGTCGGCGGGGGTTTCAAGGAGCTTTCCTCTCCCCGGTGTTTTTAGGAGTTACACCCACAACATAAACCTTGATAGTGCTAGCACTGCAGCTAACTGCCACCCCTTCACAAGTCCCTCTACTTTAAAAACCAAAACACAGCCACCCATGCTGGCTTAAGGCATCATTGTTTTAACTGACCCTCATAGACAAAACTATGAAAACTAACTTTTTAAATCCTAAATCACTTCAGTTTAACTTCCTTTTCTCTCCTCACAAGGGAAGAGATAAATGTCCACATGGGAGTGGAGAAAAGGGGTCTGAAAATAGCAGTGGGAAGAACATTTATATCTAGAAAGCTTCACATTACAAAGATGAATTGTATAAGAGACTAATTGAGCCGATGTAATTTGTCAATTAAACGCAATCTATTCCCCACCACGCTGCCCCCTCCTTGCGATTCAAATATAGTTTTTTTATGATCGATTCAATCAAAGGGTACTTTGCGGTTAAACACTAGATATAATGCTCTTGTGAATAATTAAAGAAGACCTGAAAATTGTCATTTAAACATTTATCTCAGCAACCAAATTTGGTCACACAATTAAGTTAAGCTTGTGGTGATGAATGTGGCTGTGCAGAATGTGGCTGCTACACCTTCCAGACCGCTCTTCTTGAGACTTCATATCATCCATAAATGGACAAAAGAATCAAACACTCCCTAATACTGATACTAATATTAAAACCCAATACTGATAGCTTAGGTTCTGCAAATATCCTACCGTCAATCCAGCGTCTTATATACAGTAGTCAGTGTTATAAGCGTAGTAAACAATTAAATTGTATTTAGTTTGCACCAAAACTACATGCATTACACTTGAAAACTGATTTGGACTAATTATGTTTTAATTTAAACATTGACAGAAAATGATTAAACCAAAAAATGCTGTTGCCATTGTCGAGAAAAAGTTGATTACTTTCAGTTGGATTACTTTATGAGATTGTGGCATTTGACATTTTTAATAAACACTTCTAATAGGTTAACAATTAAATCAAATAATAACTTTCATCCTCCACTGGCATGTTTTCCACATTAATTACATTATTAGGTAACACTTTATTTGAATGGGTGTGCATAAGACTGACATGATGCTTTCATAATCATGATTATGATTATTATACAACAGCGTTCTATTTCTATTTATTTGTTTCTTCATTGAATATTTATGTAGGCCTACAGTAGTTTTTGTTATTTTTTTATATCCTTCGTATTTGCAGCAACAGATCCACAAAAAAAAATCTTTGTAAATCATACCACTAATGAAACTGATTCTGGTCTTCAGTAGAGGAATCTGAATGAAAAAGACAACTGAAGATTGGTCTCTAACCTGTAGGAAGTTTAGTTTCAGGAAGAATGATATCACCGGCCCGCTGTCTGGGAGAGGAACCACAACACAACTCATTATGAATAATAACTTTAGAGTCCCCTTTATAAGCTCCTTATGAACATATGTAAATGAATATGCGTGCAGTGGAAGGAAGTGACATTAGTATTAGTAATGTTGGGGTTTATGTATCCCCATGGGCTGGGAAACGCTGTCATTGTCGCTCATTTGAAATAATTGCGGTGTTCAGAGGTTGGCAGCGGTTCAGCTTATCTCTGATTGGGCTGAATAGCGACTTCAGCAGAGTAGCGGCGCTACCCTTAAACATTGTGCAGCTAACCACAGAATACCCAAGAGAAAAGTAAAAAATTAAGCTCTTAAGATGCTTATTTTAAGACATTTATCACTCAACTAAACTTTTTTTTAAATGTAAAACTATCTCACTATATTTTCTCCATTTCTATGTGGGAAATAAAAACACAAAAAAATACAAAGCACTAAGCTCTGAAAAAGTAGAGAAAAGTGGAAGATGCAGAATGAGATGAGATGAATGTATGATGCAGTAGGTCTGTTTCAACGTTTTGGTGGAGACAATGTTGGCAACATGAGGAAATGTATACCTGTGAGAGAGCTATAGAGGGGAGGGGTAAGAGAGAGAGACAATACAGCTTGAGCGAACGAGAGAGAAAAAAAAATAGGCCTAGAGAGAGAGAGAATCTGTGTGTGTGTGTGTGTGTGTGTGTACATGACGTGTGTGTGTGTGTGTGTGTGTGTGTGTGTGTGTGTGTGTGTGTGTTAGAGTGGAATAACAGTGCCATAAAGGTAAAGTGTCTATGCTAATCCTGAGTTGTTTTTTTGTATGTATTATCTTTGGTGATGCAATGAAGTGCCATCCACCACACACATGTTCATACGTTCGTCTATAAGGAGCTTATGAAGGAGATTGTGTTGCTCTTAGTCAATGTGCAAATTGTTAGCTATATCGTTTTTTCAGAAGATGATGCCATTTGCTAAAATGTTAGTCATCTTTGGTAATAGTTCTGATATGGAATCTGTTTACATGTGGAGCAACTCAAAAAAATATTTAGCATTTTCATCCATCACAAGGATAGCAATTGAAATGAATATTTTTTTTAACAAAGTAAATAGGACATGTTTTAACGCAATATATTTAAAATTCTTTATCTTCTTTGGACACATTTAGCATTCATTTAAAATCGGACGAATATTTATATTTAAAAAAATATATATATATTTACCTCCTTCATTTAAAGGCAGCCTTTAGCAGATTTTTAAAATCTGTCTGTGCGCATTAAAATATAGCAATGTGGAAATACAGAAAATGTATATTATATGAAGGATCAGAGTGTATGGCTTATTTCTTTTCATTTATTTTATTTTGCCAAATTTAAATCTTCATGAATATTCAAAAGGCTTAGAGCTTGGCCTCCAGTCGACTGTCTTCAGTCAACCGTGCATTAGTTCTTCACCATCAACCTACAGAACACACACTAACACCAACCAAACAAACACCAACCTACAAAACACACATTAACACCAACCAACCAAACACCAACCTACAGAACACACACTAACACCAACCAACCAAACGCCAACCTACAAAACATACATTAACACCAACCTACAGAACAGATAATGACATAAACCAAACACCAACCAAACCAAAAACCAACCTACATATAAACATAACACCAACCTACAAAACACACAATGACAGAAACCAAACACCAACCAAACCAAACACCAACCTACATATAAACATAACGCCAATCAAACCAAACACCAATCAAACCAAACACCAACCTACATATAAACATAACACCAATCAAACCAAACACCAACCTACATATACACATAACACCAACCAAAACCAACCAAACCAAACACCAACCTACATAGACACATAACACCAACCAAAACCAACCTACAGAACACACATTAACACCAACCACACTACATCAACACCATTCAAACTAAAACCAAACACCAACCTAAATAACACACATTATAACAGTCCTTTACATCTCAAGAAAACCACTATAGCTATGTTGTGGTGGGCACTACATAAACAAAACAGTTCATATGACACTTTATAGGCAGATCATTAAGTGCAGACACAAACACAACCACAGTTCCTACCCCGCCACACGCCCGGGATGAAGCTTCACCAGCCCAGTACTCCATTAAAGTAAAGGTCCAAACATATAAATCCAAAAGAAGAAATCCAATAATAACAGCAAATAGTATTTGATAGATAGATAGACATCCTTTATTTACCCAGGGGGAAACCAATGAGAGCAAAGAGCTCATTCACAATGGTGCCCTGCAAACACATATGGGATACAATAACAAATGGAAGAATGTAAAATATACATTCTTATACAAAACCAACCAAAAAACACAAAACGCAGACAGTAAAATGAGTACATTACACAGGGACGAAGCAGACACATTAAGAAAAACAGTGGCATTCATTATATAAAACGTTTAACAGAAGCTTGAACTGTTCTAAGGTTAAAAATGAGGTTAAAGGAGTCCTGAAGCTTATTCAACCTATGAGGAGCACTTTTTCCCAATTCTGTGTTCAAAAATGGTAATATCCAAGGTAATATAATCTTGTGAACGAGTACGGTATCCCAGAGTCCTAAAAGTGATTATAAGTAAAATAGTAACTTATTAAGGATGGCTTTGCAAATTAAAATAGACAGTGTTGTTCCCTTTAAGTGGTATGTGATGGCCACCTTACCTTCTCATCATAGAGGATACAATGGTGGGTTTTAAAACTGTCACCTGTAATAACTTTAAGAGGACTGTGATGTACAGCATCAAGGGGCTTGATGGTATGGGCAGCAGCATGCATGGAAATTAAGTCTGCATAGTCAAGCACTGATACAAATGTTAGCTGTACAATCTGCAGCGTACTGCTAAAAAAGAGGCACTGCTTATTTCTAAAAAAAGAAACCTCTGATTTTTAAAAGATAATGTTTCATCTAACCTACCTAGGTACTTTTTGGATTTTTCATTTGGGATCTAGTGAAGAGCATGTAATTAGTCTTATCTGGATTTAGTAAAAGCTTACGTTTAATCAGGGCCTTTTGAATAGCCCGAAAAAATCGAACTTTAAATTAGACAAAGCTTTGTCAATAGAGGGCGCTGATGAGTAAATAACTGTTTCGTCAGCATAGTAATGAATAGATATGTTACCAACTAATGAGGCCAGGTAATGTATGTACAATGTGAACAAGATAGGACCTAGTATTGAGCCCTGTGGCACCCTTTTTGAAACTTCAAGGCAATCAGATTGATGACCATCCGTGACTATTGGTTGAGTTCTGCCAGTGAGATAACTAGATGTGTTTGTGTCAAAACCAATTGATGAAAGTCTATCCAAAAGAAGAGTATGATCCATTGGGTCAAATGCTTTAGACAAATCACTGAATAGGGCAATACAACACTTCTCATCCAGGAAACAGATTGTATCATTTATTACCTTACATGTTGCTGTCAAAGTGCTATGTCCAGGTCTGACACCAGGTCAAATTTGATGTCAAAGGTCCTTCCTTAAAATGTCATACGTGGCCGGCAGGTGTTCCCCCTTACCAATAATGCAGCAGATGCACTGGATAATATTAATTATCAATCACTTCTCCCAGTATGTGTCTTGGAGAGAAAGGGTGTTGTCCATGGTCCTGATACCCTTCGCTCCTTATGGTGGGTCCTGGGCATCTATGCCCTCGGAGCATCTAGGCTTTCCCGAAGCCAAAAGCGCAAGAGGAGAGTTGTCGGATATGGATAAAACAGTGTGTTATTAACTAAAAAGCCAAATGTGAATGATTAAAAAAGTCTATAAAGTATAAGTAAGTAAAGTATATAAAATTAGGATTCAACATCATTATTCTCAGCTCTGAGATGCTGGGAGCGTGTCCGCTGAGGGTGCTAAACCACGCACAGGGGGGCGGGGCCTCTCTCAACCGTCAAATAATGTCAAACTAATAACTGTGCTCTGGTTGTTAGGGGCGGGGCAATGCTAAGGGGTAGCGCGGTGCATCATCATGTACCATTTAAGCCCCGCCCATAAAACCCTGAACTCGAAAATGGTGAAAAATAGAAAAACGGTTTAACTCCACAATTTAACATTAAACGGTTGAACAGTCTTTTCACATGGGTTTGGGTTTTCAGCAATGACTTTCTAATGTGTGTAATGTATTTAGAAACAAATCTCAGATTTTGCTTTACACGGTCTTTAAATAATGAGAGCTATAGGGAGTCATTACTAAACGTTTATACGCTTAAAATGAAACCATATACTGACTTACCCTGTTGTGCAAGAACATTGTTGTTCCTGTATATGTTTGTCCTTCATGTGAATTGTCAACTCAGCAAAGGGTCAATTGAACACCAGACCAAAACATACGCCTACAGTCTGATGACCTACTGATAGTACTAATAATATGTTTCTGGAATTATATCTCAGATATTGTAGGTAGCCTATACAATAAGAAATAAACCAGAAATAGACCAACTGTTTAATGAAGTCAGGTTTAAGTCAGAGAACCACCTGGACGATAAAGGTTTCCATTTTCACAATTACAAAATGAGTTAGCCTTTTTTTCAGGAATCGGTCTCATAAACTATTTAGGTTTTATGTTGTTTTTTTATCTGTGATTCTGATGAGGTTGCTTCATTTTTTATTTTTTGCTGTTTTTATATTTCCCCCTATTGAGCACTTTGGATTGCAGTTTTGCACAGACAGCGCTCTATAAAATAAGTTTGAGTGA
>JAOPHQ010000329.1:32500-75000 GCA_030340625.1 Merluccius polli | reverse complement strand
GACGCACATACACACATACACACAGACATCCCCCATCACGCCAATTTGCGGCCGTTTCAGTTTGAATGGCAGTTGAGTTTGAATGAACGGCCAAATGAACAAAGTCTCTTTTATCTTTCTGCTGTTTTTCAACCCTTATTATAATGACTGTCTGCTCTTATCATGTGGATTCTTGAAACAATATATTTCTATATTTGATATATATATATATATATATATATATATATATATATCGATATACAGTATAAATATATACAGTATATATAATATATATATATATATATATATATATATATATATATATATATATATATATTTATGAATTTGATGAGGAGAATGGCTACCACATGGATTTTATTATCATTTTATCAATTTTAAAGGGTTGACCAGTGAAGTCGGTGTGTATTTAAGATAAGATGAAATAGTAATTTGTGGATCCCACACAGGAAATTTGGGTAAAAAATTCTGTTTTTAAAGAACACTGATATCGAATAAAAAATATATATTATCTAAAATGTGTGAAGTCATCTGTCAACCCAGACCAAACTAAGACTGTTGAACTCTCAATTAAAAAGTTTCTAGTTCCAAGTTAATTGTCACGTGCACCAGCAGCAGTCACCAATGGCAAAGAAATGCGTGACATCCAGGCTTCCTCAACGGTGCAAACAAGTCAGTAGAAATAAGAATTACATGAAGAAATTAATGTTTATTTTATGAATTTTATTTCCAAGGAAAAAACATGTACACACAACCAGTGTGCGAAACTACGGGGGAGCCAGGGGGGTCTCAGCCCCCCTTAATGAGACACGAGCTCTCCTGAAAACACGATTTGTGAAATTTTGGGGGGGTTGAAATGCTGTTCTTTCCCATGCATTTCCTTTGTTTTTTTGTATTGTCATAATAGTGGATCATGTGTAAAATTAGGCTATTTTTAATGTATGATTTGCGCATGAGGGTGATTCATCCCATTACTTTAATAAAGATGCCGGCCTGCATGCGATTCTTGTCCTCGCCATTGCAGCGTGGGGGGCGCTACGTCTTAAACGTCACTTTAAATCGGACATCGGAAACGAAACAAAAGACCCCCGCTGGACCATTTGAGCTTTCGTAAAATCATATTTACTGCCATGTTTTGCAGTCAATTTGGCAAGCGTCCCCCCAGCCCCCCCGAAAGCCGCGGTATAGTTTGCACACAACTGAAGATTGTTTGTCCTTATGTTTTTTTTTGTTCATCTGGCCTGGCTTCAGTCATCCTCCATGTGCACGTGGGCAGAGATGCACTTACATGGCTCGCAATGAGATCAGACCAGACCGGCCCCTTTATTGCTCAAGGGACACCAGGTAACAGGTTTACCGCTCCTGTCCGAGCGTCCGGGTTTTAAACCACTAAACCTGCGTTACGTTTCAGCTAGCTCAGGCCTTTCCTCCGCCTCCTCTCTACTTATAGAACAGAGCGGCTCGGTTAGCGACAGATGAAATCATGTTTTCGGGACAAACGCAGGGTCTCTCAGACATCCTTCACGTACGTCCGCATCCCCTTTCCCCCCTCGCCGTAATAGAAAGCCGAGGGAATTCAAAATGAAAGAGACAGCAGAGTCTGTTTCCCACTAAACCGTATCGGGGGGGGGAAACATCGGCTCTTTTGTGTCGCCGCTCCAATCTAGCGACGTGATATGAAAATATGCCCTTATCTCCCAGGAATCGTCCGAGGTTAAAATCGCGCTGGAAAAGTAAATACGAACATAAACGAATCCGACGGGAGAACAAACAGGTAGAGATGCGCGGCGGTGTGAAGGGCGACCCGAGCGTCGCGGGGTAAATAGTTCTGGTTCTCCTGTTCCTAATGAAAAAGACATTTGCGCGGCGTCGCGTGCTTCGGCGGCGCGCCACGTGCGGAAGATGCTGCAGAAGAAGAGAAAGCAGGCGATATTCCCGCGGCATTCTCCGCTGTCATGGAGACGGATGGCCGCGATGTGATCGATCGCGGCGACGCGAGATGGATTACTTCTGCCTGGGATCTGTTCAGATTTCTCTCCTTGAGCTCCACAATTGAGTAGTCTCTCACTCTCTCTCTCTCTCTGAGATAAAACGGTGTGTTTCGGCCTTGGGTGGGGAGGTGTGGGGTTGGGGGGGGGGGGTATGGAGGTGGGGGAGAGGGGAGGTGGAGGGTGGGAGGAGGTGGTGTGTGGGGGAGGAGGTGGGCATGGGTGCTACTCCCCCCGCAACGATAACTTTGTAGAACGGCGCGCAGATATATGTATCGCAAAAAGTAACTTTACAAATAACACATCACATCCGATCACCGGTCCACACACACAAAATGGACAACATTGTGTACAATAAAAAAACAACAATATGTTGGATTTCGATTGCTAATTTCCAAACATCCTATCAACTGCCAGCATTTCTTTGCTTCGGGGGGCGGACACATACGGTGTGATGTATTGAATGTTGTGGTTCTGAATGATTAAACCGAGGTTCAGCGCTCTGAGTGGGCCTGTGGGTGAAGTGTGGGTGTGGCTGGGGGCGTCCCCCAGGGAACTCACTGGGGCGTGACCTTTGCCGGTCGCGGGGTCTGTGATCCTGGCCACTAATTTACTTTATCTCAGCAGTAATAAAAGGTCAGAGGCTCACGCGCCGCCGACGTGAATACATAAAGCCACGCACAGGCAGAACTACCAAGCAATGGCCAGGAGCCAAGAGATGGAGGGAGGGGAGGGAGAGAGGGATGGATGGAGGGAGGGAGGAGGAAGAGAGGGATGGAGGGAGGAGGAAGAGAGGGATGGATGGAGGGATGGAGGGAGGAGAGGGGGAAGGTATACAGGGACGGAGGTAGGGATGAGGGGAAGGAGGTCGAGAGGAGGAAGATGGCAGTGAAGATGGAATGATGATAGATGTGAAGATAGGGGAGCAAGAAGACACACAAACACGCAGACACACACACACCCCACATCGTGCCACACACACACACACACACACACACACAGATAACAATCGCAGCGCTACAGGTGTGTGTGTGTGTGTGTGTGTGTGTTCTGGTATATCTGCAGTCATTTTTGCAGGCGGCAGAAATAGGAGCAGAATATCTGTTAAAATATCAGCCTTGTAATTTGTGATAAACGAGTTGTCTGCACACTACAGCATGTAAACATGCACCTCTTACTCACAATAGCATGGAGCCATTACAACTATCACCGTATCTCTGCTTGTTGCTTTGTTTGTTTGTGCTCTCTCTCTCTCTGTCTCTCTCTCTGTCTCTCTCTCTCTCTCTCTCTCTCTCTGTCTCTCTCTCTCGTCCTCTACAGCCCTCCAGCGCTTGCCTGCTCTCTCTCTCGCTCTCTCTCTCTTTTCCAATCTCTTCCAGGAGGAGTGTACCGGCGTGATGAATGCACCGCACATTAGAATGACCTCTGAGATCGCCGCTGCTTCCCCGGCCACCGCATTCATCAGACGCCGCCCCCGGGGGGGACGGTGGAGGTGGTGGCGACGGCGGCGGTGGTGGTGGCGGTGGCGGGGGTGGAGGGGGAGTTCTGAAGGTGAGTGGTTGTTGTCACCACCGCCGCCGCCGCCACAGATTGCAGCTCGATACGGGAGGGGAGCGAGATGGAGAGGACAGTGGCTACCTAAGACGCCACACCCCCGATTCGTGCCACGCCTCCTTTTGAACCCACATCTCGACCCATGGCCACAACCCCCCCCCCCCCCCCACCCGACACACACACACACACACACTTCAGACCACTCCCCCTTATGGGTGCCCTGCTGGCGGCTGATGTGTTTAGTTGTGTAACTAGTGAGGTTTTGATGTCAGCAGCGTTGATGACATTCATTGTTGCGGTCGTCGCTCACGCAGGGCTCCTTGTGTTTCCCTCATTTAGCTGAATGGGAGTGTTTTGGTTTGCACACATTACACTCTTTAGACAAACAGCTCCGAGCGTCTCTTCACAGCACGTCACACCGATGCTGTCTCGCTGTTATGGGTGACGGATGTGGAAAATATCATGTAAATGATCTTCTGGATGCACACCGCAATGAAAAGAACAAAGGGTAATTATTTATTTGCCAGTGTTGGGAGGAAACAGACGTTTAGAGAGAGGCACCGGCGCCACGGGTCAGTGTGGACCGGTGTGATGCTCACTGGCTGTACTGTGCAATGACAATACAGTTGAATGTAATCTGTTAACTAACCTAATTTAATATCATCTAAATTCAAATATAATATAATCTAGTATATTCTAATATAATCTGAATCTAATAGCTAACCTAATATAATCTAAGATTATATGATCTAGTCCATTCTAATATAAGATCGCTGAATCTAATAACCTAATCTAGTCTAAACTAATCTACCTAATCTAGTCTCTTATCTCTGACCTAATCTAGTCTAGCCTAATCTAGTCTAATCTACCCTAATCTAGTCTCTTATCTCTGACCTAATCTAGTCTAACCTAATCTAGTCTAATCTAATCTACCCTAATCTAATCTACCCTAATCTAGTCTAACCTAAATCTCTAACCTAATCTAGTATAGTCTAGCCTAATCTAGTCTAATCTACCCTAATCTAGTCTAGCCTAATCTAGTCTAATCTACCCTAATCTAGTCTATCCTAATCTAGTCTAACCAAATCTAGTATAACCTAATCTAATAAAACCTATAGGCCAAACCAATCCTTTACTATTATTAAGACTTCCACTCACATTATTAACATCAACCATCACGCTACTGCAGATGTTTCACTACAAATATTACTTCTTGTGTTTGCCTTTACCCTGTGCTGGTAACTCAGATCTCTAATAGTAGCTTTTGAATTAAATCAGAGTACATACACTCTCTTGTGGTTATATTATCATTCCATCTTGACAAGTGGAACAAACAAAACAGCTAAATAAATACAATGAACGGAGATGAAAACTATATTTGTGGTTGTCTTAATGGTACGCATCGCCCCTTTTAAACAATGCACACTTAATCAACTATATCGAGTGTTGAATAGATATTTTGAAATGAATATCTACATTTTAATGAGGCTCCATATTGTAAACTGTGCCTACTGTTTTCCATCTCACAAAAAAATGAACCCTTGTTTTTCCGTTTCTGTATTTGATCTTCCATTTTACACTCCAGTGGTTTTAAAACAATGCGGATAATTTGCTTGGAGAACCTCGGGAATGTAAAATAGATAAACATATGTAAAATATATGAATAAAATAAAATCAAAACTCAACCATAACTACAACCTTTGGCTACAGTTGTTCTCTACGCATCCTGCAGTCGCTCACTGTTTATCTTTATTTATGAAATGTGAAATAAAGGTCTTACAAAAAAAAAGTTTTCACTGTGCCCCCAGGAGCTCAGCCTCCATCATCCATCATTTCTCCGAGTTCCTCCGTTAATACGCTCTGTTAATACGCTTCATAAAACACCAAGCGCTCCGACTGCTTCGCGTCCAGTCCTCACGGCGTTGTTTCATCGACTGCTAAATGTTTCTTAAGCAGAACGAGGAGCGTTAATAGTCCCTCAGCTAATTGTTGTCTGCTGCCGGCGCTACACCCACTCAGGGTGGTGTTGGTATCCCCGGCGTGGTGGGGGGGGTCTGCGTCTGGAACCACACACACACACGCCGGATCGGCGTTCGCCAGACGCATCAATCTGCACGCCGCGCGCCGCCCACACACAGCTGGCCAGAGGAGCGTGTGTGTCAGCCGAGATGAACCTCCATAGTGGGGGTGGTGTGTTGGAGGAGGTGCCGGTGGAATGGAGATGGTGGAGGTGAGACAGTGGTGGTGGTGGTGGTGGTGGTAGTGTCATGGAGATATTGGAGATTAAAGGAGGTGGTAGAGGTGGTGAGGGTGATGGAGGTGGTGGTGGTTGAGATGGTGGATTCGATATTTCCGGTAGCCCGGTGTAGCCAGCGGATATCCGGGCCAAGACTTCCTCTTCCGCCGGTCATTGCTTTACAGTCCGATTAGCAACTCGAAACGCGTGAGCGGAGTTGGAGTTAAGAGACGCCGTCTAGGACCGGATTCTTTCCATTTCCACAAGTAGCTCATAAAAAGCTAAAACGTCGTCAGACGATAGCCGACGGGTTCCCAGATTGCATTTCAACCGATGCGCTCCGCCTCTTTTGCTCTCCATGCGGACGGTTCACCCGGATGTGACCGAAGCCGCTCAAATGTGATTGGTCAACACGACTCGGACTACAAACGGAAACCAGAACGCGTCCGATTCCCAAAATGTTGTCCCTTTGCCGACAGATTCTGCATTCATATGCAGAATGTGTTTATAGAGATTAGTGTAGTGTTAAAGTATTTAGTGTTTTGGCGTCCTTAGCATGTTACCATATTTATGGTATTGCAACATGCATGTTGTCTCCTACTGTGTTAGGGTACATAATGTGTGTGTTAAGGTGCTTCTCAGGGAATGTAACATAATGGGCACTTGCCAACTTCAGGTACCTAGAGTTTAAGGGTACTCAGCCGTTTAGGGGTCTTGGTGTATTGGGGGACCCGGCTTCTAAGTGTGCCAAGGACCTTGGGGACTTAGTATGCTAGGGGTCTTCTTACACTAGACCAGTGCTTTCCCAACCGGTGGTACTCCTACCACTGGTGGTACTCCTACCACTGGTGGTACTCCTACCACTGGTGGTACGTGAGGGACTTTTTTCTTTCTGCTGTTTCCAACTGCCATTCTTGCAGTAATAACTGTGTTTAAAGGGTGCGCTGCTGGCACTCTGCGCTTAGCCACTTTATGTGTATTTATCTATTTTTTTCACCGTATAAATATGAGGTGGTCCGTGAAAGGTCTTGTGGAAAATGTATTGGTACACTTAATGTCAAAGGTTGGGTACCACTGGACTAGGGTACTCAGCTTGTAAGTGTGCTTAGAGAAACTGTTTTCCACCACAGATCAGACAAATAAAGACCTTTCTGACCTGCGGTGGTTCAGCAATAAACAGCACAATGAATGAAATACAGAAACAGTGGTAAGTACATCTTTTTTTTTTTGTATGTACGGATATTTAGGCAATTGACAGCATATTCAGTTGACTGAATCACATCCTCCGACTCCAACGACTTTTCCCGAGCTTTCCAGCACGTGTGTGCATGTGTGTGTACATCTGTGTGTGTGTGTGTGTGTGTGTGTGTACATCTGTGTGTGTGTGTGTGTGTGTGTGTGTGTGTGTGTGTGTGTGTGTGTGTGTGTGTGTGTGTGTGTGTGTGTACTAGTGATGCGCGGTTAAAGTATCTTCTCACTTGAATCTATCTATTAATTGCTGTAAATGCACCCAACTGCTACTCAAACCGCTGTGTCGCCCCCCCCCCCCCCCCCCCCCCCTCCTCCCCGCTGGCCATTTGCAATTTTCTTTTCCAAGGCTAAAACAAACATACTTATTCACCATAGTCTAAACTAAGGCTCTTCTTCAAAAGGTAAATCAAAAGTCATGATGAGTAAAATGTAAGCCAATTAGGTTAATATTAGGTTATTATTCAAGAAAGTTAAGACTGTAGCTTTGAGCGTTGCTGCATTGTGTGTGCGCTGCTGGAAACTACAATTGCTTTATTATTTATAATTTTATTTCATATGAAGGAGATTTGCGGACAACAATAGTTTCAAGCTGTGATTAATCAGAGAATTGGCCTAACTTGTTGGCAATGCACGTGAGTGCAGCCTGGTATCGGTAAGCTAATGCATTTGGATTAATGAACCAAACAACAAATTGCATAGTCAATCTTTGAGTTCATAGCATAATAGGCTTTCTTTATTTAGGCAAAACGTTATTGAACAGAAAACCCAGACTAGCTGAAATACGGCAAAATCTAAAGGGAATTTGCATGTGAATGTGAATGAATACAGGCGTAGACCTAGGCTATAATAAAACACGTTTCTCGTTCTTAAATAAATGATAACACAATGTGCATGTAATGTAAAATAAAATACTCTGTCCAACAAGGACAACAAATAACAAGATCATTGAAAAAGTAGGTTTTGTCGGAGCTGCTTTAATGGCATTATAGGACATGCAATACCGAACTTGAATAAAATAATTAGGATGGCATACTAGAAATAGCTGATAGCAAGAAATTAAGAAGAAGAAGCTGATTTTAACTAATCACCCGCATCTCATAAATACCTAAAATGATGTGCAACCCCTACACCCGCGGTTATAGTCAGGTCACATGGGGCAATTACTCACTCTGTGAATCTCTAGTGCGTATCCATAACTATGTTATGCATACACTTTAATTTAGCATACTTGCATCTCTTTTACATGCCCTAATCCATGCATCTCTATGTAAACAGTGTGTAAACGCCTGTGTGTGTGTGTGTGTGTGTGTGTGTGTGTGTGTGTGTGTGTGTGTGCGTGGTGTATTTACACAGGGTGTGTATTGTGTTGCCGACACGGCTCATTAAGTGTTCTGAATATTCGACGCTTGGCTGAGCGTTGACATTCTGCATCAACATAGACACTTTAACATATTAATATGCACTATACATTACTAATATTTAGTAGTGTTGGAAGTGTTATTGTGCAGGGTTTTCCAACACTATGTTCATATGTGTGTCTTGTCCTTATTTTTTAGTATTTTATTTCTTTCTCTTTCTATTATGTCCTTTTAAATCATTATTTTATGCTTCTGTAGTTGTTTTTATTTATTTATTATTTTTATTTAAATTCTTACTGTTTCATGTAAAGCGCATTGAGTTGCCATTGTGTATGAAATGCGCTATATAAATAAAGCTGCCTTGCCTTGCCTTATTTAAATGTTAATAACTGTACTCTGACTCTTGGGCTGCAATTATTATAATTATTAATTCATTAAAATAAAAAATAAAACAGTTTGAAAAACACTGTATAGTAGTGCTGTTTTGACATGCTATTATATAGTTATAATAGTTTCAAATGTTTGTTGTCTGCTTCAGGCTGTATAGTGAGGTGTCAGGAAATCACGGGCAAATGTCATCCAATTTGAATAATAAGAACTATTCATATCGTACCTCTTAACATTGTTCATAAAATGCTTTAACCGACAATAACCTGATTCTAATGCAGACATAAAACTGATCTACATATAAAACAATACATAATGGGAGGGAAGGAGTGTCGGGTTTTGCTTCAAGTTGAGTTCAAGTTCATGAATATGAAAAAAATACATCAAATGGAAATATGAAGTAAAAACAATACATATATCAAATAATAGAGAATACAGATAAATACATAGAATAAATGCATGACGTTATAAATAACCGAAGACGAATGATAAAAGGATCATAAAGAATGGCTGACAGAGAGAGAAAGCAAAGTGAGGTCATGGAGAGATAAGAAGGGAAGCCTGTAAGCTAAACATCTTGTCTCTCATGTCCTTCCAAACACTCGCTCCCTGGACAGCTGTGGGAAGTGGGCCAGATGTTTCTGGAGCCATTTTCTGTTGGCTCAGCACTATTTCAATATTTAATGAACATCGCGTCTCTTCTGGATATGAGCAGCGAGGGGGGACTTCAGCCATCGAGATCCGAGTGTAAACTTGCATCAACCCTCCCTTTACCTGAACTTGACTCTCCTCATTGGGTCTCCAGGGAGGAGTTAATGGAAAAGTTTGTATTTGAGCTAAGGCTTGTCAATCAAAAAGGGGCAGGGCAAAATGGCGGGCCAGTATCCCAAAACAAAAGGCAGAAGACGATGGCAGAAGGAGCTGAGCGCTGTTGAGGCTAAACAATGAATTGGGGTGCAACCCTTTGGCAACAGCTGGGTAGATAAAGGTTTGAAATGGTAAGGATAAGGAATGATGGACTGGCTCAATGGACGTTGTTTTGAGTCACACTCACACTATTTTTTCATAACATCATTTTAGAATAATTGTTTTTTTTTTCCTGGCATAATCAGGACATATGTGACGTATCTGTAAATGTGTTGCTTTGGATAAAAGCTTCTGCTAAATAACTAGATGTAAATTTATGCATAATGTTTATTATTCTTATTATTTTCAGTACTTCTCCAACTACTTCAGGACACGATGTTGATCGTTTCTTCAGCTCAAGTGAAATCTCGAAACATGAAAGCGTGGATTTGTTTCATCCGAGGAGGTTGTGCATTGTGTGTTGGCGTGTGCTCGGAGATGTAATGAGAACACGATATGATTAAAAAACCTTTTGATGTTCTTTAACAACGCACGGAAAACAAAGAGATCCACATTTCACAGTGACTGAACACAGAGTGCGGAGACGCAGTTAAATATAATGAGAGGCTTTTGTTTGCATTTATGACACATTTGTCATGTGACCTAGTAAGGATGAGCTTCCAAAGAGGATGCTATTATTTAACACTTTTTCTTGTGTAATTATTTAACAGCAGACGTTGTTTTTTTTAATTCGAATGTAACTTCTATTTTAGTAGGGATAGTTCATGAAAGGCACAGAAATGTGTTTAAAGTGAAAACTTGAAGATCAGTTCTGTCTTAAACACATTTTAGAGTAAGAACAAGGCTAGGATTAAACGTAACAGATAGACAAATCGATGATGTGAAGGACGTTAGAGTGAATCTCTCTCTCCCCCTCTCTCTCCCCCCCCCCCCCCCCTCTCTCTCCCCCTCTCTCTCCCTCTCCCCCCCCCCCCCCCCCCGCCTCTCTCTCTCTCTCTCTCTCTCTCTCTCTCTCTCTCTCTCTCTCTCTCTCTCTCTCCCTCTCTCTCCCTCTCTCTCTCTCTCTCTCTCTCTCTCTAAACTGGTATAGTTCCAGTTTGTCTGGCTTATGGTCTCGGGAGGTTAGACAAGATATCTACCCTGAAGCCAACTCCACTGCGATCGTCCTCTCCTTCACGAGAGGAGCACAACCTCCGACCTCGCCTGCAACAGCCGGGACAGGGGGTCAGGAGGATCTGAGCAGGGCTTCAACGACACCGAGGGGTCAAGGGTCAGAGCACTTAGCACCTGTAGCCGAGCCCCCGGCTGCTCAGGAAATTGATCTAAATGGAGAGGAGAAGCTTTACTGCATCCTCTCCACTTTATTACCTACGATGGCTCCTATCCTTCTAATAACACACACACACACACACACACACACACACACACACACACGCACGCACGCACACGCGCACAGACACACACACAGAGGACACACATTTTTCAGGATTCGGTGGAATCAGAAATAACAATAACATGAATCCAAAACGTACAATATACACTCTACCACACATATTTTGTGTGTTTATATGTTCCCTTGTGTTTATCAATGGATAAGTCAAATGTACTCATGTATTTATGCACTTCTAAATATCAAAACAACGAAAGAAAAAGTGAAAAATGTTTAAATTGTAGATAGGTCACAACATCAGGGTAGCATAGATCTGTTGTTGGGACATGAAAAGACACTCAATTGGGCTATTCAATGACATAACCTTTAGCCTACAATAAGAATATAAAATGGTTGAAAAAATGTAGGCCTACTAGATTTGATGGAATCAAAATAAAAACATTATAACTCCAATATAATATAATATAACGCCAATATAAGTTACTTCATGAGCTCTAATTATTCATCTAAGTTATTGTTAACTGGGCTGTTAGACAATTTGAAGTGAAATTTAATGATTTCAGTTCCTGAGCACTGTCACCGTGACCGACTGCAAGTTAATTACGCGCTGTGATTTAATACCACCGTTCACACTGAGCGCAATCAGACCGGTGCACCGCTGGATCGGCAGCAAGCTGAAAGACAGACAGAATAGCGTCCGTCTTTGGGTTCGACAGGTCAACGGACACGGTCTCCCAAAACCGGACTGTCCATCCTAAAGCCGGAGGAATGGCCACCCTACAGGACATGCACTCTCCACCTAGTCGAGGACCGGCTTCACAGCTAGCATCCGGTTATCTCTGGTCCCTCCTACTATCCACTATCTCTAACATCATGTGAGCTGTGTACGTCGGTACCCGGAGCAAGAAGAGTTTTTTGCGAATAATTTGACAAATCAATATCCAAACTGTAATGGACAGACAGATCCCTTCCTCTCTCGCCACTGTACGCACGTTCCCAGGCCCATAATAGTGTGTTAAGTATTGGCTAAACAGTGTAATTGTTGATCTATGGTAATGACTGAGGAATATCATTAACAAGCAGCTCTGCTACTCTGGCAACAACGTAGCTTTTCCCCCTGGCCATTCGTGACAATAAAAATAAATAGTTTTAGCTTTATAGTCCCACGTTTATCGCTGTGTTCTCATCTTTAACTACTTTCTTCATCTTTATTTCCTTTAGTGTATGGGTGGATGCCCAGGCTTCAGAGACATGCGATAATGAAATGTTCAGGGTACAGCCATTATGTGTTTTAGAAGACCATTACTCAAACATTTTAACACAGAAGGAATGTCAGCTCTCTGATGAATTCTTGATGACTGGTTAGTGTGTTGTAAAGCTGGAGAGGACGACTGTAAATTATGATATTTAAAGACGACAAGGTATCGGGGGTGACGAAGAACTGACTTCTGCTCTTTATCTCCTAATCACGTCTCGAAATGGCGGCAAATTCTGATTACATTATATAACTCATTAATATTTTATTTCTATGAACATATGGTATACACATTTATACAATATTTTTACATTGACATACATATACATAGGTACTAGCCTTTTAGTCTTTTTATCCCAGACTTTATCCTGAATGAATCCCTGTGCATTTATGAGCATATGGTATAAGTGCATTCATACATTATTTTTACATACATTAGAAGCCTGCAAAATGCTCAACAGATAGGAAGGAAACCAACGGGGCCCTCTGCATTTGGGTACGTCTGCGTGTTTCTGGGTTATCCTTATCCCCTGGACGTTGACATCAGGGGGTATGGTTGGTTTTTAATAATTCAGCAGACCCTCCTCTACTGCAGGCAGATAGCAGACCAGTAAGCCTGCGATACATCTCCCGGCTACACACCCATTTATCAGGGACTTTTGGGGAGTTGAACATTAACCCGTAAGAATAATGGCGGTGGTGTCCGGCCTGGTTTAGAACAGCAGCCCTGGTCGTCATTAGGATGGCCAGGAAGCTATTTTAGTTTCATTAGTAGAGGAAGAAAGCTGTGTGAAGACGAGGAACATGAACATACTCCCTATTTGATTATGCAGGAAATTTACATTGGCAGTGGTGGAAATGTTTGGAATGAGAGTTGCTTATAAAGCGTATGAATATTCCCCGAGCCCACATGGGAGGAGGGGTGAAGCCCGGGAGACCAGAGCGGCACTTTGCTGTAAACTTGGAAAATGATCAGCACTGCAAAATCTCTAAAGCGCTTACTGTCAGCGAGGCTTGAGCTGGGATACACCAGCTAATCCCTCCATCTTCCCCCTCTCAATTTAGTATTTTAATTCAAGTAACTCAACTCTGGCAAAAAAAAGTTGATCTTCAACGCACCAAGGCAACAACAACAACAACCCAAACTTGTAACGGTTTTATTTTTAGACCAAATTAACCTGTGAAACTACGTGAGATTTGCCCCCCCACCCACCCCCGGTCGATACCACCTGTGGTTTCACACCACACTTATCAAAGCAGTCCTGGTAAGATAGATGTTATGATATCTACTAACCTAACATCCATCAGCTCAATACGCATAATATATTCATATTATTTCAGCGTGGATCTCACCAAGATCCACAGACCACCTAATCCTCCTTCAGAGGTAAACAGCCCCCCCCCATCTTGGGGTGATAAAGTGAATGTAGTGAAAGCAGGGGGTTGTGGGTAATGTTGAGAAGGGATGATGAATACAAACACAGCGGCAATGTCCTTCTGTTTCGACAGCAACATTTTCCCTGAGAAGGATTCTGCTGCTAATGCTGACATCTCGTTGGAACCTGAAATTCAATTCTGCTCAGGAAGGCGTGAGGAGAAGACATTGGTTGGACAAAACAGTCATTTATCAATCAGCCTTGTCACTGACATCCTGCGAGTGTGCGTGACCAGAAAACCAACGCAGCGTGCTGTGGCCTACAGCGCCAAGGTTTTACCCACAAACACACTTTTATTTATTTGACATTAAACCACAGAGTCAAGTTATTTGTTTTTTGTTTCAGCCAAGGATACTGATGTCCCTTTTTTTTCTTTTGGTGGATGTATTTTATTCAGAACACACACATACACTTTGTTTTGTGAAAGCTGGTGTGTGTCAATGGTGCACAGGCCATGAGTCAGGTTGTCAGGTAGGACAAAAAACAAGGGGAAACCTTGTGACCAGACATCCACATCAACCCCTCTCCAACACCGAGCTCACAAGTTGTATTATCCAGGTGTTAAATCTGAGCATCACCACTCACATCTTGCGACAGCTGTTTACCACGAGACGGAGCGAGCGAGGTGTCACTTATTCAGTGATAACTCACACACAAGTAAAAGTTACGTCAAAAGGGCAGTCGAAGTCGAAGTAGAAATAAGTAAGGCCAAAACGCTATTTTTACAATCCTCCATTATCAATTGTTTACAATGGGGGATATTATTTAGTTTTATATTTATTTTGCTACTTTAACCTCTATAACAGCTATTTAATCTCTTTCAGACCAAATTCAAATGCTTTTAAGTGTTTTTTTTAAATGTTTAAGTGTTAATAGTTTTCTTCTCCAAATGGAAGAACGCCATTGACCTTACATTATTCATTCTGAAGCTTGGATTCGGGTTAGTGCTAACCCACCTAACCTAACCCCAACTCATTTTGATATACAACCGTCAAATGGTAGATATGAAATAGTAGTGTGTAAATAACATTAACTCTAGAACATATTAAACATCTTTGTAAAAAGCATTACTGAAATATAAGTATGCAAAGACCATGTTAGATAGTAATGAAGGATGTAAATGAGGTTATTGAATTATCACCAGACATCCACATCAATACCTCCTCCAACACACAGCTCACAGGTTGTATCATCCAGGTGGTAAATCTGAGCTCTCACATCTCACGACGGCTGTTTATTTCCAGAAGGACTGAGCAAGGTGTTTCACTTATTCAATGATACGTAAACTCACTCACAAGTAAAACTTTCTTCAAAGGTGTAGTCAACCATTCTTTTAGTATAAGGACAAACTGCTATTTTTACAATCCTCCATTATCAATTGTTTATAATGTTGGATATTATTTTGTTTTATATTTATTATGAGGTAATTAGAGGTTTGAGGTATTAAAGTATTAATCTACATTATTTCAGTGTTGATGTGTGTAACTGAAGGGTTTAATAGTTAGTCTTAGTCAGGCTTCGCACTTCGGGGAGCAGAGAGAGAGACAAAAAGAACATCTGAATCTGGCCTTTCATTCTTCCTAACTTTACTCACCAATAACACGAGATATCGAACCATACGTTCACTAAATCTGGTTTGGTATCTCCTTCTCTGTTGTTATGAATGGTTAGGGAGTTTGGTCTAGACCTGCTCCATTTGAAAAGTGCCCTGAGATAACTTCTGTTATGAATTGGCGCTATACAAATAAAATTGAATTGAATTGAATTATAGATGTGTTGAGCATTCTTAGCCAATGCTTAAAGGAAGAGTCTCACCTTAATTAAGTGTATATTAAACACTATTTAAGAGCTATTTACCTGTCATGAATGAACCTCTTTCAGTCCAAATTAAAAATTCTGAAGCTTGGAAAAATATTTTTCACTCTTTATAAGCATGTAAACAAGTCATAGGATTAATCTTATTCCAAATTTGAACCATTGTCACTTATTTTTGTGTGTGCTTTCTGATACCAGGTTCAATTTGGGTGGGATTAAAGACGTCATTAAAATTTAACCAATCGGTTCATAGATTTCGGGAGTTTGCTAACAATAACAACTTTTGCTTCCACGTATTTAATGTAATTCATATATTCATACTACTCCATCTTATATACATGCATAATATTGCAAATAGCAAAACCAAACCACAGGTTCATGAAAGTGTTCTCTGAAAACGAGGATTACACTTAACGTTTACATCATATATGCAATGTGGATATTTTTGGAAGCTACTTGTATCGAATGTTTGAAATTTGACACATACTTACGCTTGTCCTTAATTTCAAACATCCAATATGACATTGGAAAGCAGTTCAAAAGACCAATGCGTTTCATCCCCAGCGATTTCATCAGAATATCGTGTGAGATAGTTTTAAAAAAAAACTATTAAATAAGCACTGTATTTTAAGATATTATCATATTGATGCCACAATAAGGGACTACGGCAGTTGCAGTAAATCATGCATTATTTTACAATCAATTGGGGGTATTGCTGAGCCAAATCACTGGTATATTAGTGTAAATACTAAAATTGGATGTATTTGCCAATTAATACCAATTACAATTGTATAAAGGTAAAACCCGGACCTCTCTTCCGGCTGTAGAGAAAAGATGGGGGAGGACCTTGAACATTTCCTAAGGTCGAGGGATGTTACAGAGGAGGATATCCAAACTATGACGAAAGCCAAGGTACATTACAATATAGCTGGCACAGTTGCATCATTTCTAATTAATGAAGTTGACTCACCTTGACTCTTTAAAATGATACATCTTGCAAAACACACCACCTTCGCTTCAAGCTATCAACACTTAACTAATGGCCAAATGTCTGAACTTGACAAGTCTGTTCATGTCACGACTGATTACATGGTACATCACAATCGTATGAAGACCGGCTGGACATGCTTTCCACAGAATCGTCATCTGAGAAAATAAACCTTTTAGAAACAATAAGACAAATAAATGCATCAAGGAAGAAGGGAACAAAGACACATAACGGACAGCATGGTCCGTCAAATGCTGCTGCCGGACATCCTGATGGGATGGCAACACGAAGAAACAGGTTTGCAGACAGAGAAATCAAACAACTTGAAATTGGGTGGCTCCACTACAAAAATTAGTTTCCACAAGTAAGGACAAAAAATAGAGGGGGGACAAGACACCATACAACTTGAAACAACAACTTGAAAAAAATAAGTGTTTCAGAGATCTTGCAAATAGGAAAAGGGCTGTTTCCCCAGATGGGACGTCTCCAAAAGGACCTGCAGATTTTAAAAGAAACCCAGTCCCCTTCGATAGCATGCTCCTTCAACTATACAAACGACATAAGCTGAAATGTCTCAAGTGTCTTCAGAAGAACACAGATGGTCTTCTGGCAGCGATAACAGTTAAGTTATCTCAACCTTATGCTAAGGTTGAGAGTGATTAGACTTGTTTAAACTGAACTATGTTGATTGTTGGTTTCTTTCGATATTCAGGAAGAAGAGAGAAGACCAAGAGACAAAAAAATCAAGCATGTGTACAGGATGTAGGGCCACTCTCTGCACACAATCATTCCACACCCATTGAAAAGACACCAGGAGATTTACACCATGCAAGTGTTTGCAGATGTTAATTTTATTTCATCTGGTCCTGGGGATGTTCTTATTAATGGTTTAGAATTATTTCAGTCCTCAAGTCAGCACCACAGCCCCAGAGATTAAATATTGCCCAGTCCTCCTGATGACCCACACCTGATTTCTTTGGACTCTGAAGTCTCTGTGGTACAAATATGAAATTCCAATAACCAATGTGATAATGACCTGTGGATCCCAGACATGAATGGCTAACATAAAGGAAATGTTCTTATTGCTCTTATTCCTTGTTCACGTTTTCATATTACGTGTTATCAGACATATGTCCAGGATATGAGCTATACATCTAGTGGGCTGCCTTGTATTAGTCTACCTCATACAACTTACAAATTCAAGGACAATACCAGTCTGTGATGAAACCATTATCCAAAAAATGAAAGTGCTTTTGTATATTGCTATTGTTTACATTTGTGGCAGGCACACTAAATGCTCTTCGGCAGAATCAATATAAGGGAAGTGATTTTGACAAATTATTTTGGTAACATGTTTGAGTGAAGCCAGGAGAGACGGTTATAATGGTTTGATCACAGACCGGTATTGTCCTTTAAAGTTCTCTTGCCCTGGCTAGGATTAATTTGCCTTTTATTTACAGGACATTACATGTGTGTTTGGGTAGACAAGACAAACATAACATATTGTCTTGGCGTGAATTGGCAAATATTGTTGACCAATTACAGGCAGCCATGTATTGGGGGTGTATGGGATAAGTTTTACTATTTTGAGCACACTGCGGCGATAGTACAGTAAGTAATTCAGGGCCTTTAGGCCTGTAGATGATTTGGGCAATAATTGCTTAGTTTACAAGGGACCTCCACCTATGCGACTAATACACTTTCTACCTGAATCTTTGCTTCTAATTCACTTTCTATATGCTTTGTATCACTCATTCTACACAACCACGACGTTTGGTGAATGTCAAATCTGTAATGTTTCTTAAGTGCAACTGTTGGCTTGTTGCATTCAGAGGGCCATTTCAATGCATTTTCATGACATTAAGAACAATAGGAAAGGGCATGACAAGAGGAGCAGTCCAAGGAAGAACAGAGGCGTCACTAAGACAAATCTTGGGAAATGTGATGCCTTGCAGTAAGTAACAGTTGGTGCTAAAGTAAGCAGTGGTGATTTATGATTTATCTGGTAATCAAAGGACACTGAAATTGGCAATTGATACAACAAATTCTTAATAACCATAAAGGTAGTTTAGAATTATCTACTAATGGATTACAATGTTGATTAGTTTCAACATCTGTCTTTGCATCGCAATCTCACAACCATTTTCAATCTGAAGAGAGATTCAAACTGTGTAAACAACACCAATGAAGAACGATTCAAACCGTGTAAATGCCAATGAAGAACAAGTTTGATTGTTTTGGAAAAGTAGACTAGGTCAACCTTTATATGCCACAGCTAGGATGTCTTATCTCTGCGATGGCATTCTTAATTGCTATTGATTAGGAATCTATTGCCTTGAATTCACAGTTCTTGTGTGACTTTCAACAATCAATGTTTGCATTACTATAACTTATTATGGCAAGAATTTGCTGTATATTCAAAAAATGTGGTGCAGTAGAGGTGCTCAAGAGGTACCAACCAACAGTGACAGTTTGAATTTATTTTGTTGAATCTGTATCTGTTCCAGGCAATAGTTGAAATGCGTCAGCAAGCAGAGACAGTGGTGCCTCTACCAGACACATTTCCAGTTAAAATAAAATATCTACATGGGGGTCAGAAAGTTAAGAGCTTCAACTCTTTCCAATGTTTCCAGGTTTATATATTTAATCAAATCATGTGTTAATTATGGCAACAATGTTAATGTAAATAAATATTGTGAAACTGTTGCAGCATGTTACCCCAATGGGTCAACAAGCATTTACATCTACATATCAATCTATTAATAATAATGTATAAACCAAAAAGCTCAATGTGAATTAAGGCAAGAGTTTACCGTTTAAACTGCTGTGTTAATTTATTTTTACTTTATTGAGTTGAGTAAAAATGTACATGCATGATGATTTTTCAAATAGACTTTTGAGATAATGGGTTATCATTCCTCGCTTTATCCCATGTTTTATTGCAGCAAAGTTTAGAAAGGAATGTTCCAGAAGATTAGCATTGGCCTTCAACATCTAGACACACCTCCGCTCCACCCACACCATCTCAACAGTATGCTTTTGAATGCCAGAGGACGGTTGTGGAGGACCTTGTAGATGTTTTCATGGACAGAAAAATGAGTTGTTGAATGAATGTTGATCTAAAAATTGGAATTCCAAAATGATAAGCAGCACCTCTTGCATGAATTTACACCATAACACTCTTGAGTCCTCTCAATTTGACATTTGGTGGGTCTCATTTTCTCAAAATTAAAAATCTATTCAAACACTATTCACTTAATTTCAATGCAATCGACTACTCTTACAATGTGTTAAAATGTAAACTGCTTTTACGCAACAATTCCAAAATGTTCTCCCTGGGGACCATCCCCCTGACCTCCCTATGTTCGCTTCAGCTAAGTAATCATGGTTTGGGGAGGCAATTGGTTGAGAAGCAATCGCTCACTTTTTTGCTTCTTATTTGGCCAAAAGCAATGTAGTAATTCGGACACATATAGTAGTGTATTTATGGTACCTATCGCACCTATACTTTAGATATGTAGACCTATATAGCCTATTTCCATTGTCTGCTCCTCATGCAACACCTCACTTCCAGCCATTTGTACTACCAGGTTTAAAACAATGGGGGATCCACATTTAGTGCAGCTGCCCCCCAGCTATAGAACAAACTCCCTGACCCCATCTGCAATGCTGATTCCACCTCCAGCTTCAAGAAACTCCTCAAATCCCACATCTTCAGAGGCACTTTCAGTGGCAAATTAACCCCATCTTTGTTGACTGCATGCTCTCCCTACCTGCCCTGAAATGTTAAGTTTAGTAACAGTTTGCAAATGTGTTTGGGTTTTTGGTCATGTGGTGTATTGGTTTAGAGGTGGTTAAGTTTAGACATGGGTTTGGTATTTGTGCATGTGCACTGTAAGGAGTGTACCACCTTGCTCGTATAGGCCTATGTGCAGCCATATAGGCCGTGAAGTTTATTTGAGTCAAATGTAGGTCTGTGATGTATATATGATAAACAATCAGCTACCCTTTATCTAGCAGGATGACAGTATGCTTAAGTGGAACGTCCTTTCCTTCAAATAACATTTACACATGAGACGCATTGGGGTAATCCATCATCCTTGTATTTTAGATTTTCACAGTCAGCACTAACAGAGATGCCTTTATAGCATTTCTTAAATAAACTGTAAAGCAACGGCTTGATGTGGGTCTCTAGACAGTGTCCACTGAGATTCAGCCATGGTAAGATTGCACAGCTCATACACATCTTGGTCACATGGCACTGTTTGTTGAAAATGCATTCTGCCTTGCACATTTGTAGGTCTTCATCCTGGACCGAAGAAAGGAAGTCTGTGGTTCTGTACAGTTGTGGTATTGCGTACATTATGTTGAGCCGGCCATTGGGCTTGTTGATGTTCTTAGGTGGTTCTTAGATGATATCATTATCTAATCTAATTATATTAACTATTTTTAATAGAATGAGTTGGATGCCAAAGTCTCCCCTCACAACTTTTGGATAGCCTTTTGGATAACACTGTACCACTGCCATAAAATAGCCTCATATCAATTTGGGATCACTACTGGATGTGTAAGAATTAAGCCAAATCATCTTCCCAGAAAATCCATCTTTGTGACCATTGATACAAATGCCATAAGGCTTCAGTTTATGAGTCAATGTGACAAATAAAGTTGAGTCCCTTGGAGTAGTCAATATGCCTATTGAGATGTCTTGCTTTCCACACACCTCTAGGATCCAACTGTTACAGAATCAAACGCACATCCTCCTTTCTTACTCACAGCCCATATTCCCCACATTTTGCCTGCATTCATCTGTACCCATGAATTTGTCCAGAGAACTTCAGCTGGTCACGAATAAAGTCAAGGAGCTCATCTAAATTGGAATATTCTTTCCATGGTCTAAGTCCCCTTGAGCAAAGTACTCGTTTTAGCTGCCTTTCACTCAAAGAATACCCATGAGTGGTGTGGAGCGCTGTCAGGATGTCTTTGTACATGAGACCAAGCTCAAAGTGAAACTCAATTAATTGCTGCATCACACTATCAATCCCTACACTTACTGCTGTCTCCTAGCCACGTGTGCTGTGAAATAACAGATTACAAAAAAAAGAGTCCTAGTTCATTTTTTTCTTTCAGAGTTTAAACCTCTTCGTATTATTTTTCTCTGTATGAATTTTTTTTTTTTCACAGGTCACTTGATTTGTTTTTTACACTTTTTTTTAAAGACAAAATGAAATTAAAAATACAATTTCTCCCACTGTATAGAATGTTTCCACAGTATTATTCCCATATCCCATATTGTATGCCAAAAAGGTATATCAGTGTATCCAAGTATATCCAGCAGAATGACAAAGACTAATTGAGTTTTGCCTCTGTTCACTTACAGAGTCTTCTGGCTGTAGTTTATTTATGTTTCAACGGTGAGAGGCAGCACTGCACTAATTGTGCCTAGGAGGTTAAGGTGAACGTAGAGGAAGTGGGGGGTTAAGGTTAGGGGAGGGCTAGGTTATGGTTAAAGTGGGGAGAGGTTAAGGTTAGGGTAGGGAGAGTGGGAGGCCATTTATGAGAATAAATAGCTGATTTATGAATTATTAATCTTATTTAACCATAGTCTTTAACTGTAGGTTATTTCTGATTATTACAGAAGTAGAACGAGACAGTCAAATCAATCTTAGTACAATGTTTCTTTAAATTTTACAAGTGAACATAAATATGTATTTATAAATAAATACTAAACTAATACACTGTTAAATGTCATTATATATGACATTTATCAATCTCAATGATGTGGAGCTCATTTAATGCAGAATTGACTTAAAGACGGCTAAAGATTACATGTAAACAGTGCATTTCTGACCATTTATTCCTGCAGATTAATATGCCATGGCAAGGTTGTTAAAATGCAATTATTTATATTGCAGAGGACTGGAAGGTGATATTCAAAATTGACAGCTGAATGGCATCACTTTTTCTGTTAAAATATTCTTCATGGGGATCCACCCTGACCAAGGCACTGCAAAACTGGGAACCAGCCCCAAGAATGGAGCTGTTGTAATGAGGCAGGCGAATAGACGTTAGCTCACAATTTTCCCTCAGTGGCCCACAGAGTTCAAATGCGGGACCTTAAATTTGGTAAGACCTTTAGGAGCCGTAGGTGTGCTGTTTGAAGCACTTGCATTCTAAATTTCAGGGAAGGACAATTGTTAGTTTACCGTCCATCAAAAACCTTTGGACTGGATTTATATAGTGCTTTTTCTGGACCACTCAAATAATTGCTTCACGTTCACACTCCCACACCTCGATATCTATTGAAATTGAATTGAATTGACTCCTCATCCAACATCTGTATAACCATGTCTGCATATTTACCGGCAACATAATCACTCTAGAAGTAAAAAGGTTTTGTTAAAAAGTCTTGCTTCCATTGAAATGGCATTGGAAAGGCATTAGGTCCTTTTTGTCCCACTTATGTTAAGCCAAGTACTTGTAGTTATGGTATTTGTTGTTACGGCAACATCCAATATATCTTCCTACATTGTATGTCCAGTGTGTTTATCTTATAGCAGGGCATTTGACATTAGCGTCCAATCCCTTGCTACATTTTACTAGATAAGTTAGTGCTGTGTACCTATGGGACATTTGCGGAAGTTTCCCAGTGTGTCATTTTACAGCGGGAAATTTTGCAATAATGTTGTGTGTGACAGCAGGACATTTTACAATAACTTATCGAGTATCTATGTGACGTTTCCCAGTGTGTTATGTTATAGCAGGGAATTTCTCTTGACAAAGAAAGGAATGGAAGGAAGGAAGGAAGGAAGACTAAATCTAGGACATAATAAATATTAAGCATTTGTTTGTAAACAAACATTTCAATATAAGTATGCAAATAATAAGTTGGATATTAAATATTGGGATGTAAATAGGGTTATTTAATTATGAATGTTTTACAGCCACAAGCGTCTGTATATTGTGTTGATCAACAAGAGCAGACCCTGCATTTAATGAATTAGTCACATTAACTGTGACTAATAAAGTGTTGTATTAATCCACCCAGGAACCCCTTAAAGCTGCTTTGAACTCCAACCCGTCCAGCGAGGAAACGCATCTTGTCCATTCCCGTCTCTCCCTACATGAATGCATTTCATTATTTTATAACCACAAGGTATTCATGATAACACTAATATCCCAAGTCTCTTCTCAGTTTGTCCTTCTAGACAGTGGTTAAGTCTTATATATTGGATATTCATGCTCTGTAAGAAAGCGATCTAAAGCAGCAGAACCTGCGGTCCCAGTCCCGGTGGGTCAAGCAACGAGCTTTGGAAACGACGGCATTAAAATCGGTTCCGAGGCGATCCGCTTGAACCACTGATTGTTTTCCTTCACTCCCCACTTAAGGTCACTTTATTACGGTGAATACTACTTTCTACCTTTACCTCTGGGTTATGATTCGATTCAGCGTGCCTTCTTCAACGCGCTTCTGTAACCTGGTTACCGTAGCGACCATGAAAATAGGATAACGATATGTGAATCCCTGAACTTGGCAACCTGCGAAACCTGCTAAATATACCTACAGCGTTGTTCGTTCATTCCTTATTATTTCTTGAACAAGCTTCTGCAAATGTTTTCTCCTTCATGCAAGATGTTCCTTCTACGACACTGCAAGGTTAATGTGTCATTACACACATTACTGCAATGTGATTGTTCCCATTTATGCAACATCTCTCAGTTAGAAACTTGTTCTCAGACTAGGAGAGGTGAAACGTCTTTTAGGTAGGCAGCAAAACGAAGTGCTTACAAAATATTAAGGGCTTAGATGAATACCAGAGGGACACTTGTTGGTAGAAAACTGGAACAAAATGTCCTCAGATTCATGTGCTTATTGCACAAATGAAGCAGATTAGAGTTAATTAGCTGCCTTTATGGGACAGAAAACCTTGGTGGCTCCTTCGTAGTGCAGGGGTACACAAAGAGCGGGTCAATGTAAACAACACAAGATAAATACTGTGAAATCCATTTAAATACTTTGTATTCAATTTGAATTAAATTGTGACTTTATATATATATATATATACGTATATTTGTTTTCACATGTTGCTGTCATTCCCATGTTAGGTAACCGATGGGTGTGTGTGTGCGCTCACAGCTGTGTGTATATGTGTGTGTGTTTGTCTATATGTGTACTCACAACTGTGCATGTGTGTGTGTGTGTGTGTGTGTGTCCTCACAGCTGTATGTGTGTGTGCGTGTGTGTGATGAGGTTGAAACACCACTGGCATCACTAGGACTCATCACTGAGCCAAAGGCAGCAACATTAGTCTTCATTTCCTCTGAGAAGTTGGCGGCCAACACAGACACACACACACAGCTGTGAGAACACACACAGAAACACACACAGAAACAAACATGCACAAACACACACTCACAAACAAACAGAAAGAGAACATACACACACACACGGCCAGAAAGAGAACATACACACACAGCTCCAGCTTCAGGAGACAGGTGTGACTGAGAGCCCACTGAATTAATTCTTACTAGGCTTCTACTAAGCCACACACACACACGCACACACACACGCACGCACGCACGCACGCACACCATCCACTCACCCTCCGTCCCTCACTCTTATCCATCTCTCCATCCGACCACTCATATGTGTCTGCCTATATAACTCTATACAGACAGACACACACACACACACACACACACACAAAGAGAGATGGATATATCGATAGTTATATATATCTCTCTCTCTAGAGTTATCTATCTATATAGACACAGACGAATGATGGATGGAGAGAGATAATATATGAAGAGCTCTTTTCCAAAACGCATTAAACACCAAATTTAAAAAAATGAGTTTATTATGCAATTTTGCTGTGCACTGAACCTATTCACTGCTCCATCAACATTTCACGCCAAATCACTATATTTCCTTGTTTAAAATGTACTGCAAGATGCCGTTTCTAACCAAAACATGTGTGGGTCTAGGTAAAAGAATGTGTTTTCCTGAAAACTCTCAAAATGGATTTAATGCGTTTTGGAAAAGAGCTCTTCATATACAGATCGAGATATATATATATATATATATAGTGTTTAGCTGTATTATTTGTAGTGTAGCCGTTTGCCAAGTTGTAGGGAGAGAGAGAGAAATCTGCAAGTAAACCAAGGTTGAAGCTCTAACCTGACACATGGAGGCTATTTGAATGGCTTGTGGTTTCCATGCAGTGCTGGCTTCAGGTGACAGATCAATATGTTGTGGCTCTCTGGTAAGACGATCCGAGTCCCCTTCCATTACTGTCATATGGCTTCTCTAACCGGCCAAACTAAACCTTCTGACGTCCACCAGCTAAACACCTTCTGATGTAAACCAGCTAAACACCTTCTGATGTAAACCAGCTAAACACCTTCTGATGTAAACCAGCTAAACACCTTCTGATGTAAACCAGCTAAATACTAATGTTATAAAAACACATACATAGACACGTACACACACACACGCACACACACACACACACAACACACACACACACACACACGTAGAGACACACACACACACATTGAGACACACACACCCACACCCACACATTGAGACACACACACACACACACACACACATAGAAACCCATCTATTTCGAGACCTTGGTTTTTTTCCCCTCACTATTCTCCCATCGATGAATGATGTCGTCGGCTCTCTGGGTCACGGCGAGACCCTGACTTTATTCCTGTTTTCAGCCTTTTCCTGTTGTCATTTTCTTCTTAAATGGCAACACAGTGTTTTTATTCGTCACATCACAATTACAAAGAAAAGGGGTTTGCGAGAAAGGGTTTGGTTATTTAGCTGATGTTTTTATCCAAAGTGTTTTTACCTAATCAAAGAATGATTAGGTAAAAACTGCTGAATTAAAATAATTTGCTTGTATGTTCACAGTTGTTCATCCTTGGGCACTAGTCAAGAAGAGCAAATATAAAAAAGAATAGATATAAATATACCATCTCATGTGTACAACGAGAGTTTACATGACAATCGATGCAGAGTGAAATTTAACCAGAAGACCAGAAGTTTAAAAACCGCTAGCGTATAGTATAACCTTTACCAGGGTTACCCAAAAATACAATCTAGCACGCAGTTTGAGAAAAGTCAGTATGCGGTATCTTTTATTAACCCTACGGTGACCTGGAAGAGAAACACGCAGCCAAGGACTTATTAAGGTCACAGTCCCCCCCCCCCCCCCTCCTTCCCTGCTGCCAACTGCTTCATTAAAACCTTTTGTTTAGCAGACATCTTCTCTGGTAGTAAAACAAGCCGCAGCACATTACTAATGTATTACAACACCATTTAGGGGCCAAGCCGGAGTTTGGCCTGAATAATCAGAGAAGCGGCGGTGTCTGCAGCGCTGCAGCCAGACAACGCATTACATGGAGGAAGACAGGGCAGCCGCAAGTACAACTAATCTGTTGGCCCATGTGTTACAATCACAGCCGGAGTCTGTTGGTCTAATATAAAAAACGCGGCGTGACAACATGGTTAGTATTCATCGGTCTTCCCACCGCACTGACCTCCGAACCACGGCCAGGATATACGCTGTTCTCCACTTTTATTCCCATCAATTCCTACTTTTACTCTCTCTCTCCACAGCGGCCCTGAACTGCTGAACTCAAGTAGCCATACATCATCAAAGTGATGCACCTATAAGTACATCTTTTTTTTTCCCAACTCCAAATCCTTGTTTTTTTTAAGTCATAAACTGCTGTGAGTAAATAATAATGTCGTTCACGTCCAGCCCCGGAAAAAAAATGTGCGCAAGAGGAAACGATTTTAGTATTTTCTGTCAGGTTTAAGAGCAGGCCAGAGTTAGAGAAATCAATTTAGGGAATAATCAAACATACTCAAATGGAATATAATAGACAGACAGACAGACAGACAGACAGACAGACAGATAGACAGACAGATAGATGTCTCCATTGGAGACATTGGATATTGGTCTGCCATGCAATATAGAAAAGAATAAGGTATTTTCCAATAGTTTGATGTACTAACTTTAATCCCCCCAAACTATGTCACGTTGAAACAATTATTTTAACATTATTTTGTGTATTGATCTCCGAGACAAAGCAAAAACAGTTTTGCTTTCAGCTGAATTAGTAGTATTAGTAGTAGTAGTAGTATAGTAGGAAGTAGTAGTAGTAGTAGTAGTAGTAGTAGGAAGTAGTAGTAGTATTAGTAGTAGTAGGAAGTAGTAGTAGTAGTAGTAGTATAGTAGGAAGTAGTAGTAGTATTAGTAGTAGTAGTAGTAGTAGTAGTAGTATAGTAGGAAGTAGTAGTATAGTAGGAAGTAGTAGTAGTAGTAGTAGTAGTATTAGTAGGAAGTATTAGTATAATTAGTAGTAGTGGTAGTGGTAGTAGTAGTAGTATAGTAGGAGGTAGTAGTGGTACTAGTAGTAGTAGTATTAGTAGGAAGTAGTAGTAGTAGGAAGTAGTAGCAGTAGTAGTAGCAGTAGTAGGAAGTAGTAGTATTATAGTAGGAAGTAGTAGTAGTAGTAGTATTATAGTAGGAAGTAGTAGTAGTAGTAGTAGTAGTAGGAAGTAGCAGTAGTAGTAGTAGTAGTAGTAGTAGTAGTATTATAGTAGGCAGTAGTAGTAGTAGTAGTAGTAGTAGTAGTAGTAGTAGGAAGTAGCAGTAGTAGTAGTAGTAGTAGTAGTAGTATTATAGTAGGTAGTAGTAGTAGTAGTAGTAGTAGTAGTAGTAGTAGGAAGTAGCAGTAGTAGTAGTAGTAGTAGTATTATAGTAGGCAGTAGTAGTAGTAGTAGTAGTAGTAGTAGTCATTTTTCCATATTGGTAGTGAGCCAGAGTTCAAGGCTGACTGTATTTATCCCCTATGGTTTGGAGCTGAAGTCATATTTATAAAAACACTTTCATAACTGGACACATACTGAGAGAATAAGGACAGCGGTGAATTAACATTAGAGCACAACTGCACAGATAAACACAGAGATGCAGAGAGCAGTAGACATTTAAAAGAGCGCAGATCACCAAGAGGAAGACAATATGAGGAGGAGGAGGAGGAGGAGGAGGAGGAGGGAGGAGGAGGGAGGAGTAGAGGAGGAGGAGGGAGAAGTAGAGGAGGAGGAGGGAGAAGTAGAGGAGTAGTAGGAGTAGAGAGGAGTACACCAAGGCGCAGTAAGGAGTACAATATATAAGGAGGAGCAGAAGGAGGGGAAGGAGAAGGAAGGAAGAGAGTATAAGAGGAGGAAGAGGTGGAGCAGAGAGTAGGAGTACAGGAGGTGCAGGGGTAGTAGGAGTATGAGACACCAGTGAGGAGGTGGCATAGGGGGAGCAGGGAGGAGCACAGGATAAGGAGGAGCAGGAAAAAGAGCAAAGAACATGAAGAGCAAAGAGGAGGAGCACAAAGCAGAGAGATGCAGACCATACAGGCAACAGAGAAATAATAACTATAGATTAAAATAGATTGTAAAACAAAAGACACCTACCTATATAATAATAATACTTTATATTCACGAACAAAACCTGAACAAAAAAAGGATATCTGACTCAGCAGAATCTGGTCCTCCGCTAGGGCCTGTCTCTAGATATCTAATTATATATTTAAGATATATATTAATAAATCACACATGCTGTAGATACACATAATGGGACAGCTGATATGACAGCACTTTCATTACTCCAGTTAAGAGAATATAGCTGCACTAGATTGTCCTACGCAGACCTTTACCAAGACACAGGGTCCAGATTATGGATGGACCCTGTGGGGTCATGGACCTTCAGGAGGGACACACACATCCAGAAAATGGATGTGTTGCTGTCCATAGCAAACAAACAAACAAACTAACAAAGTAAAGAAACAGTTAAGCCACACCACCAAACTACTGCTCAAATGTGTCGGCGTGTAAAATTCATGATGTGTGTTTTTTTACAGAGCTTGATGCGTTGAGCACCAAGTCCAACCTCCTCCTCCCATATTGTCTTCTAATCTCCTAACGGGTGACTTTCCTTTTACTGTAACTCGTTTCAAGTTCAACACGGCTGTAAATAATGGATTACTGGTGTTCTGTTGAGCGGGCGCGCGGCGGTGTAATAGCCTGTCAATGTTTTTTTTCTAGGTTTCCATGTATTTATTTACCCCTCGCCTGCATATTCCAGGCTTTCATCCTTGGTGGAGACGAACACAACTCGTCTCAGAGAAGCAAATTAAGGAGACAACGGCAACGATGGCCTTCAGCCGAGAGCCTGCGAGCGTGTGTGAAATATATTAACATGGGCTAATAGATGTATAGAAGTGCTTGGACAGCTTCTATATTTGCTTATTTGTTCATATCAAAGCCAACAGATTTCCCCCCCCCCTAAAAAAGGGAAGCGTCTGCTAATCGTTGCCCAGTTGGCTTCGGCCCGCCGAATCATAAACAAACATTTTAAGCGCATCCTTTCATTTTCGGTGACACCAATACCATGGAGTTTCATGTCGCCTGGGTTCGTCTGCGGCGGCGCGTCGCAGGACGCAACCGGAGCAAACGCGCTCATGTTTTTTTAGGTTTGTCATCTCGAAAGAGGCCAAGGCCAAGCGGGGAGCAAGGTTTACAGAAGAGCGCAGCTTTGGGACAGCTGGAAGCGCGTCTCCGACCGCCCAGTCCCGCGGCGCCGGCTGAGCCGTCACAACGCCGCTGTAATTATCAGAGTTGTATGAATGCTTTCTCTTCAACTAGAACAGTGACTATTATTTAATTATAATAATGACTATTCTTCTACTATAAACAATGACTGTTCCTCAACTATAATGACTATACTTCAACTAAAATAATGACTATTCTTCAACTATATTGATGACTATTCTTGTAGGATAGCGACTTTTCTTCAACCATCGAAGATTGTCACTATATTTTCAACTCCTATCGTGATTTTTTTAAACATAAATAGTCATTATTCATCTGATACTATAGCTGAAACACACCTCATTCATTGTACATATTATTACAGTCGAAGTCTAGATAACAATTATTCCAACAGCACACAGTGCATTGATGACACCTGAAATACATTGAAAACATCCCAAACTGTTTATTTTGTGTTAGTGTTATATTGTGTGCTTCTATGATTTTCATATCATTCAATCACGTCTCACAATGAGATATAGCTCAAGCTAGTCCACTCATTCTTTATCAAACTAGAAGGCAAAATATATTTTTCTACTTTAAAGTTCAAAATCACTGCAGATAAGGGCAAATAATATGCTAAACAAACAATGTGTTTTTCATGCAGTCCAAATATATTCTGGCTTTGGACTCTTGTACTATTTCAAAATGAGAGGAAAGCCTCTTTCAGCCCTGTAACATATTGTGAATTTCCATTTTTTCACAGAGTGGTGTTTCAAACTGGGAATGCGGCACTGCGCTGGGATCTCAGGCAAAGTACTTTAATTTGCATCGTGGCGTTTCTAGCACATCTGTGATTTAAAGGTCCCAGCTGTTTCAGCAATTTTATTTAATTATATTAACAGAATGATGTCACATTTACACTAATGTCATTGTATTTACAGTGTTGTGTTATATTATATTCACAGAATTGTGTCATTTTTGTCATTTTTCTTGTCTAAATGGTCGATTTCAGCGAGCGATGCCAAGAGGTGCTGGGTTGTTTGTGTGTTGTGTTATGTGTGTGTTGTTTTTACACTGGGTTGTGTTATTTGTGTGTTGTTGTTGTTGGTTGTACTCTGGGTTGAGTGTGTGTGTGTGTGTCGTGTTGGATGTGCCTAGGTTGTGGTTGTGTGTATGTTGTTGGTTTCTGGGGTTGCCAGATGATCACTGGCTGGGCATGGAAACTGTTCCACATTTTAGATATTATAACATCTATATCATATACAAATATTACATCAATCTTATAATATTAATATTACAACATACTTATTAGAACTATAAATATGACCAAAGCGGTTAAGATGTTCCTAACCTCAACCTTAAAAGAGGTAAGTAACGTTTTGCACTCCCTCAGAATATAAATCAGTATGTTTTTATGTATTTTCTATGGATGAACAGCAAGATGAATTGAGCTTCCCCCCAGTCCCGTATTTATTCAGCTCTGTTTCTATCATGTTGTTTTATGCCGGTTCAATGTGAAAATACGAGCGTCAGCGTCGCGGCTGATGAAGTGATGATGAAAGGGTGTTCAACGCCGCATGCGACTACAGCCACACAGCTGAATTATGCAGCCCTGCTAGGGTCTTTATGCCGCCTGCATGACTGCCCATGAAACACACTTCTCATCAGCGTAGCAGCACCCCTGAGCAAGGCAGCAGAGAGGGTTTCAGATGCTTCGGGACCGCCTGCTGCCAGGGAACAGGTTTAGATGCTTGTTTGTTTGTTTGGTTGATGAGAGAATGGATTGGTTCATCTTGAATCATCATCAGCTTGAATAAAATGAATCCTGTAGCAGACAGATGATGTAATCCAGGGGTGTGAAACAAATTTGAGTTCTGGCCTGCGGGCGTTCGTTGGACTGAATCCATCTGTTCTTAACACAAACCAGCTGCTCTTTCTTTACCAAACTATTTACCTTTCAGTATATTTTCTATACTAATTTCTATTGTTATTTACATTGGTAACACTTTACCTGAATAGTCCACAGTTGAGTATCAACATTGTCTCAGTTTAGTTGACACTCAATGAGGTTATCAAGAACATATCCACATATATTCAATTGAGTGTTATCTGACTATTAACTGAATTTCATTATCTAATCAACAACATGTCAGCTGAATAGCAACTATCCATCATGTAAAAGCCTGGTTAATAGGAGGAGGGGAGGCGTCTGTATAATAATAATTACAATCATAAATGAACGCTGTCATCTAAACCGTTAACTAGACTTTTAAATAAGAAATAAAACGTTATTTGAAAAGTACAGAATGATTAGGGCGACAGTGCCGCTGCGGTAGCGCCATTTTTTACTCCGATGAGCCTGAGGAAGATTTACGGCCCGTTGTTAAACAGCCCCAGCGGAAGGAGAGCACAGCCAATCAGAACAAAGCAAATGGAGTCGAGATGGCGACCGTTTCGCGCCTTTGACGGCTCGATGGTTTTTCTTTAAATGTGATTAGTTTGCATGATTGCGCACACACACACACACACACACACACACACACACACACACACACACACACACACACACACACACACACACACACACTTTCTAATTTGCATCTCACCTGAATACCGCACACCTAATGGAATACGTTGACACATGAAGAGACGACACACAGAACTATGAATATAATGTAATGTATTCATAGGCAGTCCTCAGACAGTTCCTACATGCATTACAATGTGACTTTCTTACCCAGCGGAGGACTATGGTATTATCATCATTTATATTCTTTATCTGCGACCCTCGATGAAGATTGATAATCCATAACACGCTTAATGCTGCTGTAAGAATAGCTTGGCAGATTGAAAGCTAACGGAGCTAGTCTGATGAGCGTATTGCAATTATTAAATGAAAGTATCAGAAAAAGAATATTTCAAATTAGATGAAAACATCAATTAGACGGGTTGGAAACTAGCTTCAATTAATCCCCCTCCCCCGTCCCCTTCTATAATAGTAGGCTATTACAATTACAATTAGAATGGTATTTGTATTATAATAGCAGTACCCTTACTTCAGGAATTATTTTCAAAATATGATGAAAATATAACAAGTTACGTGATTAAAATGTTGTCACTAATATATTCATTAAAATGTTATTTTCATGTATTAAATTTGATTCCTGCCGATGTAAATTGTTATGAATGGCCTTGTGTTTGAAGGGTATAAATAAACTTTCTATTTTCAATGTGCTATTGGAAGGACATCAACAGCAAATCCAAATCTATTGAATATAATTGTGTTTGTTCGGTCTGTCTGAAACAAACCAAATATATTAAATCTCTAAACAAATCAGTCAAATTTGACAATAGGCTATAATATAAAACTAAATACAATACAAGTGTGTATGTTGTTGTGTCAGACACATTGGTAATTATATAATTCTAATACCATTGTTGGCATTAATATTATATCCTAACATTGCACAATAAACTGAAATAAGGCAGCCTAATTAAGCAACCAACTAACTAAACTACTCTTTTTGAACACTTCAAAACACAGCAGCCGTCTGTTTGGTACAGCGTCCGAGGCATTGTACTAAACTTGGTTGGCCTAATGTGTAATGTTTGGCACTCATTCATCAATTACAATCCTAATGTCCATTGAGTCCAGCGTACCGTTCTTCGCAGGCTTCGCCCTCGCGATTGCGTGTACCATCGACGCACTGGTAGTCGCCCCCCTGTGGGTACGACAGCAGTGTAACTGTGTATTGTAAAGCTTTTTATCGCTGGCTGTTTCAAGCGGTCCGCTCATAATATATCCCTCCGCACTGCTTAAACTTTTAAGTCCAACACAACTTGTTAAATCTGCGTAAAATGTGGGGTCTCTGAAGAACGGTTTCTCCATCCGTGGACCTTTTTATTTCGCCATGAAGAGGGGGGGGGGGGGGGGGGGGGTTTGGTTGGTAACTGGCGTGTAATGTTCCCCGTTAGAGGACTGGGGACCCTGTGAATGGGGACTCCAGACTTCAGACCAAAAAGCCAAGTTTAGACGTTCCCACGAGGGCCGGTAAAAATAGGCCCACGTTCTCCATGCTTCCAAGGACCATCCATTGTCACAGATTGTACTTATGTGGATTAAAGGGCCATTAAAGAGTAATTTAGTCTCCGTCTTCATTAAGCGGCTCTCACACTGGACGATCCAAAGTATGAAAGGCTTTAAGATTGCGCTTCATGATACATCCACTAGTATCCAATTCATTTGAGATTTCAGTACAATGCCGCGGGTTCTGTTAAATTGCATATGCATTCATTTGTACCATCCACCATCCATCACTCAATTACACAAACATCCTCCAAATTCTCTAAACCCAAATACAAATAAAACACTATTAAATGAGTAACCAGAGTCATTGTGTCTACATTTCTTGTAATTCATACATTTTGATGCCACTTATTCATTTGGTGTGATCTGCGTTTGCTCTCCTCCAAGTTAATTAGCAGATGGTATATGGATAGTATAGGAATAGGTATGTGTGTTGTATACAAAGATACTGGGAGTAAAATCACAAAAACTGGTGGTCTCCAGCTCACAATTGTGTACGACTGACGTGGACACCGCAAGTAGTAAAGATCTTTGCCTCTGCCATCTTCAATATCCCACATGACATGAACGCAGCATTCGAAAGACCCTTCATACCTGCTGCCCCGCCGGAGAGATGAGACGGGTTTGAAATACGATGAAGTAGAGTCCAGACGATGGTTTCACACCGCGCTCAGACAACGTTATCGAGACGGACGGTGGAGAGGAGCTGGGATCTAGGTTCACTTCCTCAATCATCTTAGAAATGCTTTTTTTTTTTCTTCAACTCGACAATGTAATCCATTTCCCTCATTTTTGGGTCTTGAAGCTTGACACGGGGGGAGTGTGGGATCGATATTTGCCAAGTTTAAACCTGGGGATTATCCATCCATCAGGCTGCCCAACAGAAGCCCTCAACTTTGACATAAATCTCGGGCTGTCCTCCACGGTTTGAGAAGGTCAACACCGGCTGTGGTGCGTCGCACACACCTAAAGAATGGATTACGCAGTCTGTAATGTCACCCTCGCTTATAAACGCCACAATAGTGAACCATAAACCCCCTCAAAGCACAATTTACACGGTGATCAATCTGCACAAAACGCCCGCCACCGGCCTCCTAGCCTAGGAACGTTATATCCGTGAAATAAAAACATGTTTTACATTTATATACGTTTTAGATATTTTAGCATCAATGCCGTAGGCTACTGTACAGGGAGGAATACACAGCTCTCTGTTCAATCCGAAAGCAGACTTCAAAAGTGGTAACTTTTCATAAATAACGTGTTGCCAGTAATAGTATACGAACAGCATGGATTACTAAATAATTACAAACAGGGCCAATCACTTTAGACCAAACTACAGAGACCAAGGGACATCAGAGTTTGTATTTAATATGTTCTTACTATTTAGTACTACAATTCTCCTAGAGGTCAGCTAAAGAAATACAACTCATCAAACACCATCTTGTATGTAACTTTTTTTGTTTTTGGGCCAGATAATGACGCGGTACGTGTTTATTTTGGGACAAAAGTAAATGTCAAGGTATTTGCGACAAAGGTGACAAATCCAGGATTAGACTCTGGGGAGAACCTGGGAAAAAAAAAAAATCAATGTAACGTGAACCCTAAGCTCCGGTGAAGGGCCGACTAAAACAAACACCTCGGCCCACAAATCATCCTCCTGGGTTGATAAAGAGAAGATATGCAAACCAGCCCAGCGGTGGAGCAGGAGGAAGCTCCCGTCCGCTCTGTAATGGATTGGACATCGCGCTTATGCAGAAGGAGCCGCTGGGAGCACAAAATATGAAGGCGGCGCCCCAAGCCAGCGCCACACTATGGGATGTTTAGATTGACTAATGGTTCCACCGGCGCGGCTCGCAGTCGGCTGCGGTGAATTAAATTACCGGCAGGGAGATTCTCCCCCGCGATAGGATTAAGGTTACCGGGAGTCCTGGTGACGCGACACAACCTCCAGAACACTTCTTCACGTTTCATTGAGCTTCAGATTGGAAGCAACACCTGCATGAAAATCACTACCAAAACAATATGGAAAAATTGGAATTTGGCTTTGCAGGCGAGTGCTGGTGTGATATTAAAGGCGACAGTTGCAATAACAGAAGGGAACAACGGGAGTGTGTGTGTGTGTGTGTGTGTACGTATACAACATTGTGACACGGTGGGGTGCAATATGTTGCCATGGGGATCGCGATGGAAGAAAGGCCGATGAGTTTCCAGTGGTGCGACGAACAATAAATGAGTAACAGCACTGCTGAACCGTGATGTCATCACTACAGAGTAGCAGTAGCTTTAATCAATCCATCGACATGTCAGTCCATTGATTAACCAATTCAATAATAAATCAATGACTTAGACGATTAGACAGCTTTTCTAAGTGAAGCCTAAAGGTCCATTTTGTGTGTTTTCCCTAAGCGACGATATGCAACCAGATCAAAAGCAAAATTACTTTCATAAAACTTCTTCAGTGATATACTTAATCGTTGTTAATTGTGTTATTTTGCCACTTGGTCAAGTAGAAAAATATCTAATTTATTATTGTATTTATTTATTTATGACTTACTGCTTGACTTTTAGTGCTTTTGTTTAACAAAGCATTTGTTTTTAACAAAGCAAATGTTCACACCCTTTGATAAGACCTAATGTCCAAAAGCATAAAACATCTTTGTTGAATATTTGCTGTTGTGCGCAGCCTGAAACACATTCGCCCCCGTCTCGTTTAAATCAGTGAATTAATTGGGTCATTCATTCATGAGTCATGACCTACACCCTGTTCTCGTTCAATGAATGAGTGATGACACCCTGTTCTCGTTCAATGAATGAGTGATGCACCCTTCCTCCACGTCCACGCTTGAAACAACATTCGGTCGGCGTTGGACTCAAGTGATATACGTTCAGTTCTCCCAACCAACGACATGGTCCTAAATAGTCCCCTAAAGCCCACCTCCAAACGGATAGTTACATATTTTTGGAGCGTCACACAACCCCCGGAGAAATGACTCGTTTCCCTATCGCAATGTGCCAGCACGGGAAAGTCGTGACTGGCTGACAGCCTGACTGGCTGACTTGTTGGCTGGTAGGCTTTTCTCTCCAGTTCTGCATATGTTTCTCATGTGCCGTCACAATCACATAGTTGCCATGTGATTTATGCATCGGGAGTGCATTCCACATAAAGTCTGGCAAGGCTAAACTCTATGGTCCGTTATGACTACAGGATGTAGTCATAGTAATGGAGGAGTTGACCTTCCCGGCGAGAAGAGAACCGACGCCGCGAGGAGTGTGAAGGACCGCATTATGCATTTTGCACCGCGCTTGATCGACATATTGACAACGGCCGCCGCAGAAATATGAAGTACAGTGAATCACCATGTTGTATAAAGTGTGTGTGTGTGTGTGTGTGTGTGTGTGTGCGTGTGCATGCATGTTCGCTGCTACTGTTCTGGTTCCTCGGGTTAAAGTCGACTGGGCCTCTTCATCCTTCGCTCTCAGCTAAATGTCCTCTTCTTCCGGTGTCCTCCTCTCTTATCCAGCCCCCTCTTCATCAAACTGCAAACAGTATTGACAAATTCAACTGTGATCCTATTTAGCTAAAGATAAGTAACTATAGAAACGGCCCAGCGCCTCCCTCCTCCTCCTCCTCCTCCAGCTCCTCCCTACATCTCCTTAATCCTGCTAAATCCGTCAGGCTCAGAGGACGCGGTCCAAGGGCAGCGCTTCAGAACGCCTCGCTGGCCGGCGCTCACAAAGAACGGGCCAGAAGAACGCAGCGGAGATGGATGAAGCGTCCTCGTTCCGGACGCTTCCAGAGCACAATGGAAACAACCGCCGCCTATGTTTCCTCTGTGCGCAGGAACAGTTGGCCGTTAAATCGCTTGTCGTGTACGGACGGACTCCAACAATAGACACGGACGCATGAGTCATGAACATGCTAATTAGCGCGCTTCATCGAAACAGACAGCTGAAAAATGTCATGATCTTAATTCCGCCCCGCTTGCAGCATATATTTAATTTGATGGAGAAAGAAAGGCAAATTGATTGATGAATACTTCAGTATCCTGTAGCCACTGGCTTTGTGTTTGATTGTTTATTAATCCTGACACTCCCAAACAATGTCTACACTGGCGGGGGGGCAAAGTGTAGCCAGTCTCCTCGTGTATCCGCGCCGCCGCCGGTAGCCGCGCCGCCAGTAGCCGCGCCGCCAGTAGCTGCACAGCCGGCAGTCGCAAAGTCACTTCCTGCTCTGCTTGGTGCTGACTGGGCCAGCGGGTTCTTCCCGGTGCGGGGGGGGGGGGGGGGGGGGGGGGGGGGGGAACCTGGGAAGGTGACAGCTTGGTATCTGTTCACCACAGCCGACCACTGGGGAAACACAGCGCTGCCAAGGCAACCGTCTCCCCCCCCCCCCCCCCCCCTCCCCCCCCCCGACTGCCAGCACTCCAGTTCTGTCTCTTCCCATTTCTACGGTCAATATGGGTCATCCTTTCCTCAGAGTCAGCCCCAACACACGCTAGAACACACACACACACACACACACACACACACACACACACACACACACACACACACACACACACACACACACACACACACACACCGTTCTGCTTAGAGGTCCTTAGCACATCATCCTGACAGGCCTCCAGCCAACTAATATCAAAATGGCCCCGTCCAGATTATGACAGGAAGGGAGGGCAGAGAGGAGAGACTTTTAGTGTGGGGGTAGAGCTGCATGTGTGTGTGTCCTTAAGTTGACAGAAAGCTCTGGGTATCAGCGTTTCTCTGCAAGCTCCTTATGACAGCGCTGACCATGAAACCATATTAACGGCGCGGAGGACGAGGAGGCGGATCCGCACGCCGCCCCGTGTCCAGTGGGGTAAACCCTCCACACCTCCTTATGTGGAGCGGAGGAAAGTACAACTTCAGCACAACCTTTTAAACGCGTTGGTTAATTTTTAAATCCCATGCATAAAACACTCCCCAAGCACAATGGTAAAGACAGATGAACCATTTTATCTGTCACAGATTCATTGCTGGGTGTTCATAATTCCCTCCAGAGGAGAAGGGAGAACAAAACTAGTTTTTGAAATAATTCACTGTGGAATCTCAAACCGACGTTACCGACGATATGTTACAGGAACTAGTACCACACAAGAACACACGCAATACATATAGTGCTCCAAAGTAATTTACCAAAACATGTATTTTGTCAAATATCTATTAATTCCCTGCCATGCATGCGGGCGTCTGCATCGATTGCCAGTTTTTAATTACTATAATTACCTATCGACAGCGGAAACGCTGGAGGAAGCGGAGCCCTGATGGCGTTGGAGAGAGAGCAGTCGTGACCGTAACGCCACGCCTCACATGGGAGGTCAGGGCTCCTCGCTACCCCTTCATCACCCACACCAAACCGAAAATAGTTTCCTTTGAACCAATATTACTATTATCATTCAAGCGGGCAACGCTATTATTATTTAGCATAAGCACACACTCAACTGGAAATGAAAAAGCACATAAAAGTCAAACAGTAAACATTTTTAGTCCAAAAAACTAAGTCTTTGCTCAAGCAGAGTGGTCTTATCTCACAAAATAGCAATCCTCATAGGAAAATTAAGCATGAATAGCATGAAGAACAATGCAAATTGATCTCACCGGGTGAGGAGAGGCGCTGGAGACACTCCAGAGGTTAGCAGGCATTAGTTTGACCCGCGAGTCGATATAAATCCATACCAGACATTGATTGAGTTTTAGGGAAAAACTAAAACACTCAACAAACTCAAGTTGGCGTTTCAATGACCACTTGGCAGTCAAGGTCCTGTGCTGGCAAACACAACCAAGCCGAGCACCCTCCCTCCTCTCCCCTTATCCCACTCTATTGCTCCCACTTCCTGCTTCCTACTTGAATTTCCCTCCACTTCATGATTCCCTGTTGGCTCCGCCCCCATCCACTACACCCATCCCAGAGTGATGTGACTTCATCAGGTTATTTGTGCTAAGTGGAAACACTAAATAATGTGCAACATCTGTCAATACCAAAACCATCTTAATGTCCAAGCTTTTTATTTATTTAGATGTGCCACATTTAGCACCGTTACACCAGCGGGGAACTAAAGCCTCGTGACGCAAGGCCACATTCCTCTCAATCAAACAGTTTGAATCGAAAATAGACTGAATAACCATGTTAAAAGGTGAACAGATGATCTGCTTCATCTGATTTTGTCAGAGTAGAATATGTTTTTGCTTTACTTCCAACCGGATTCGGCGAGAGCGAAGAGAGAACAAGCGTCACTCTGATTGGCTGGAGGTTTTTTGTAACGTAAGGCGGCGGCCGTATTTGGAAATCGATTGCTGCCCAGCCTAACGCAAACCTAAATATCGTCTAGACCAGTGGTTCTCAAACCCTTTTTACTAATGTACCCCCTCCAAGATATCTTTTTCAGCCATGTACCCCACAAGACATTTTGGGGAAGGGGAAAAAATGAAAATAAATAATGTCTGTGCATGTCATTTGGTGTAATCATGAACATTAATTGCTTAAATTAAATACTTAAAAAAAAGACATTTTCCAAAGTACCCCCCTGCAATCCTTCAAAGTACCCCTAGGGGTACCACTGACCCCCATTTGAGAACCCTAAAACAGTCCACCCCATCCGCCCATCCTGCAGCCTGTCTCTCTAAGTATCCTCATCCTTTCTTCTGCTTCTCTCCGCCCCCTCCTCTCCCACAGTCAGGGGCTTTTGGGGCTTGAGGGAGAGCGAGGGAGAGTGAGGGAGAGAGAGAGAGCTCTGGCTGAGACGTGGCGTTCGCCCGGCTCTGTGTCGCGGGGAGGCGTGCGGTGAAAACATGTCAAGGGCTCGTTAGTTTTTAGTCATAGCGCCCCCACATCCAGACATCTCCCAGCATTCCTAGGGGCAGTGGGAGGACGGATATCATTGCCCCCGCACGCTGATGCCGCCGCGACCCGAACCATAGTGGCCAGGCTGATTTTGTGAACGATTCACTTGATCTGTAGCGTGAAAAACACCGAAGTACTCACATACTGCCTTTTGTGAAAATACGATGTGAATATGTGACACACGCAGAGAGCTTTTGCGGTTGAGGAAACACGTATTATGTAGTCAGCAATCACTGTAGTGTGAACAGACGTCAGATTAAGATATACCCTGCCTTCACTTTAAGCATGAATTATCCAGATAGATGGATGGATGGATATACTGATAGATAGATAGATAGATAGATAGATAGATAGATAGATAGATAGATAGATAGATAGATAGATAGACAGATAGATAGATAGATAGATAGATAGATAGATAGATGGATGGACAGATAGATAGATAATGTAGATAGATAGTTGGTGGAGGATGGAGGACCGACACCGCTCAATAGACATATATAACATTAGGACCTGACCACACCAAGCACAGGGTGGAGGACCAACACCGCTCAATAGACAGATATAACGTTAGGACCGGACCACACTAAGCAAAACAAGCAACACTTGAATCTGCATCACACAGCCCACAGCAGCCATTCTGGCCGGTGTGGGCTGTGAGATGTAAACTACACGCTATCGTATGTGTGATGCTCACACTCACAGTTGCCAGTTCAATTATTTGTTCATTTAGCTCCTTTTTTTTTATCATCAGCGCCAGATGAGCTACTTTACATTGTCAATTATTTTGCTGCGCTACATTGCACAGGAAATAAATATCCACCATTACAGTTGATGGCAATTAGCTAGCAACTTTTAAGTGTTGGGCGAGGGAAACCGGCGGGAGGACTAGAATCAACATTTACTTAATAAGTCTCAGAATGTGACCGCTCACTTGTTCAGACCTCTGCTCTGTGCTTAATGGTGCAGGTTTTTTTTAGTTTACTTCCTAAATCATTGCTTTTTATTTGTTGCTATTTAAATGTTCCTGAACGTTGCTTCAGACAAACAGCAGATGGTGTGTGAAACGCAGCACAGGCCCTGGACTATTTCCCAGAATACATATGGAGTAGTAGTCTATAGTGGATGTTTCTGGCCTCGCCCAGACGTTATGCAACGCTTGTTTAGCCACGTTCACGCAAGTCCTGAATCCTTGAGAGAATATGAATGCGTAAACAGTGCGACGCTGCTCTGAAGCAGGGATTCGTAAAATACAATCTTACTTTTTTAATACTACTTCCGCAGATAGTACAACCCCACTCGCCTGTCGGAGAGAACCTGATGTTGTGACATCTTTCTTGCAGCACTTTGGATATTGGTATTAGATTTAAAACTCCTACGATACACTTGACTACCCCAAAAAAAA